>JBBMHQ010072175.1:0-12812 GCA_037834295.1 Postelsia palmaeformis
TGCCTATCTGAGTGGTCACTGGTGGCCCGAGGATGCCACTGCCACCAACTGCTAGAGAACCATGCATGTGTTGCCTCCTGATCATGACCAAAGCCCTCAGACCTGGTAGCCTGGATTCGTTTCATTGGTTTCGGAAGTTTTCATTTCCCCCCCGCCCCTCCAAACGTACGAGCTGCAAGTTGATGGCGGCATACGCACATTTTTTCCGCACACGTCAGCATGTGCATGTGGTACGCCATAACCAACAATGCCTTGCCGGTGCAACGACAAAGTTGATCCAGCCCGCCCGGGGCGCGTCTTCATCCGTAGCGCTGCAGCAGCCCTGTTGCTCCTGCGTGTCTCATATGTGGCCACCTGGTTCCGGGTTACCGCCCCCCCTGCGTTGGAGGCCATTCCTCCTGCCCCGAGTCCCCCACCTTTTCCCGGTCGTTCTCTACTGCCCATCCTTCGTCGGTGATGGGTGTCCACCGACGTCATCTGCCGGCGATCCCAGTGTCTTTTTTCTGGGATGCACATCCGCTGGAGGTTACCACCCGGAGCCAATGATCCCGAGACATTGGAGTGACACCATGTTTGCATGTCGAGCCTTGTACGGGGTCCCTACTGCGTTCCTAATGTGGTCCCCGCTTCGTTCGGTACACCGTGACAACGCGTTGGCTCTTCCCAAATAACCATCGTGTTTCTGGAGCACGCTTTCCTTTAGTAGACATCTCGTTTCCCCATCTAGAGTCCTTGCATCGCGCCACGACACCCCTGTCTGCTGAGGTTTCGTTGGGTCGGAAAGCCTCCAGACCCCTGATGACGATGTTTGCTTTTGGAACCGTGCCCTTGGTCCGCGTGTTCCCTTGTGTGTAGGGCCAGGTCGAACCCACCTCGCTCGGTGTTCAGCGCCTGGAGGTCGCGGCAACCCCCATGGTGTATTACGAAGGCGGAGCCGCTGTTCTCCATTCGCGACTCCTGTAGGCCGACGATGGTGATCGCTCGCTCCCTGCTTCCTGTTTCACGGAACCGATGAGATTTTGTATCGAACGACTGCCCTCTTCACAACCAGTGGCGTTGCTTGCCGCCTGATCCTGATTTTGTCGATGATGTAGCCGCCGGTGCTTTGCTGCAGCCACAGTCCTGCCAACTTCTGATCCCGGCGGCGCGGGTCTACCGTGCTTCTTTGAAAAAACGTGCGTAGTCAAATAGTCGTTCCATACTGCGAGGCGGCAAGGCAAACGTAAGTGCTCAAAAGCACAGCAGCGGCTAGACAGAACCTTCGCTGTTGTTGCCGATATCGTCGTTGCTCTTTTACATCACCACCGCCGTCCGAAACTCCGAAACGCCCATAAGTGTTTTATGATCCTTTGGGTCTCCGCTGCGCCGTCCGCTCGGCGGCCGCGCTTGCCATGAACAAATATCCTCTCATGAGGCCCCTTCACCTCTCCCTATTCATTGTGTCCACCGGTGCGTCGGGCTATTGAGGGCTGTTAAGGTTGGCGAGGTTGACGCTTCTAGCCTTGCCGTTGGTGTTCTATCTGAGGCACGCTCGACAGCGTGGGCTGGTCGTGGTGGGGACGGAGCCCCGTTCATTTCCATTTATTTATATACGGCGATGCCACCGCGGCGCCATGGCACCCCGTCGGGAGGGCGTGTACTGTGTTGCTGCATGATGCCGTTAGTAGTTTCAGATGTCGAATGGAACCCGGGCAGATGAGTGACTACTCCTATGGCACCGCAACACGTGCGAAACGATCACAATTACAAACATTGGGAGGTAGCCAAGGAGGGGGGGAAATGGCATATACATATGCATAAATTCAACAAACTCTGGACATTACCGGTAGACGATAACCCAAGTGTCTCTTAATTTCTTCCTACTAAAACTGACTGTCTATGGTGGTCCCTGATCCCAGAGTCATGAAAGGCATCGAGTTCCGATAGTCGAAAAGAAGTGCCTCAGCAGCAGCGAGTGTGTGCTGTGTGCTGCGGTCAGTCATTTCGTAGACTGTGCACGGTACAGCAGACTACACACTACGAGTGTGGTCACAACTTGATATGTGCCTCGGAACGAAGAGACAAAGAAAGGTACTCGAATACTGACTGACTCCCAAGTTAGGGTAAATGGTGTAGGAGGAGTGAAGTGAGCTCAAGGGGGGCGCTCTGCCCACCTTCCCAACAAAGACGTCTGAAACACTTCAAGACTGGTCTGGAAACGTTCCAGAACAGAATATACTCCTTTTGAATAAAAAACCGACTGCCGTTTCTGGAAATTCCACAAGTTCTAGAGCTTCTGGGGGTTTTCCAGTGATTCTGTGAATGTTCTAGAAACTTTTTCAGAATGCGTTCCAGCATCTGTTGTTGCAGAAGCTGGTCTAGACAATGTTCTAGACATAGTTCGTGGGTAAACGGACTACGATCGTAGAGAGCAATATCTATGTCTATCCGACATGTCCTAGCGCACACTGGGATTATATCTCAACACAAGCATGTCACGTGCGCACATACATGCACGACGCAACCTTGCTGTGTCGCTGCAATCGAACAGAGACGGAATGCGCCCTCTGATGCTACTGCCGATACTCATGAACGTGATACGCATCCCCGACACGATTGTCAAGGTGATTTCTATTGAATGACCCTGAGCTGGTCATATTGTCCAGACACCTCCATTTTTCAGGCAGTCACCATAACAATCATTGTTCCGGACAACTCCTAGTACTGGACCATCTACTGTATCGATTATCAGGGCAATTCCAACTGACAGACTGTCTCCCAAGTCAATCGTCCCGACAACTCCAATAATTCCTTGACGCCCCCCTAGAGTTAGTTGCTCAGACAACGTCAACTATTAGACTGCCACCAAAGCAAGTTTTTTCCTGACAATGTCAATTAGTAGACATTCTCCCAGACTAACGGCTTCGACAATTTTAATTTACTCTCAGGCTCCAACATAGTTTTTTTTCCGGTAAGTTTCAACGAGCAGAATGCCTCCCGACATCAATTATCCGGACAGTTTCGACTCATATCTCATCTCCAAAATCAATACCTTTTCGGACAGTGCTATTGATAGGCGATCTCCTGAACCAATCATCCGTACATTTTAAAATATCAGTACATCGAGACCCTTGTGTGTTGTAGTATGTTATTTCAACTATATACATCTGAGCACAGATGCGACCATTGAGGTTCTTCATTAGAAGAAGGATCGCTATGATTGCAACGATTACCGGGGGATTTCGCTTGTTGCCCATTCAGGCGAAGTTTTGCTGAAAATGGTCGCGTCCCGCCTCAGTAACTCCTGCGAGGCCAAAGGGATACTCCCCGAGAAACAGTGCGGCTTTCACCCAGCACGATCGGCGGTCAACATGCTGTTCGTTGTGCGCCGACTGCGAGAACTCGGACGAGCCAGAAACCCCCCCCTGTACATGTGCTTCATTGACCTGCAGGAAGTCTATGACTCCGTCGACCGTGAGCTACTGTGGGTGGTGCTCGCACGCTTTAGCGTACCAGAGAAGGTGCTTACCGTCATCCGCCAGTTCCACGAAGGCATACGAGCCCGCGTGCGTACGGATGACGGCGAGCACTCGGAATCGTTCGACGTCACTCAGAGGCTGCGGCAAAGATGTATCTTGTCACCACTTATGTTCACTGTGTTCTTCGCTGCTCTGGTACACGCCGTGCTGGTACGCTTCAGTGATGACCCAGATATTCTGAGGGACTTGGTCCACCTAGAGGTGGACCTCGGCGAGGACGGGGTGAAGGTTGACCCACTAACTCACGTACGGAGGGCAGTGTAGGGTATGCTGTACGCGGGCGATGCAAGCACTGTGTTCCAGCCGGCGGAAGACCTTGCGAAGATGGTGACAGTCATTGTGACCGTTTTTGAAGCAGCCGGCCACATCGTATTCGAAAACAAAACGGAGACCATGCTACTGCGGACACCGAATCAGGCACCCCGGACCTCACCGCTCGTCATCGAAGTAGCAGGAAAGAGATATAGGCAGACGATACAGTTCGTGTACCTGGGCGGCCTCGTCGTCGCAAACGCTGACATGATACCAGCGATTATACGACGGATTCGACTCGCATGGGCATGCTACAATCGGTTCTCACGGGAACTGTATGATATAGAGGATGCCCCGTTCACCCTAAAGTGCGCATGCAAAAGGCCGAGGTGATGGAGACCCTTCTGTACAAGTGCGTGACGTGGACTCTTGGTCAGGAGCACTTCGCTGAGCTCCGAACGGCACACCACAAATTCCTCCTGCGGATCATTGGCTTCCAGCGCCGACAACGCACTGACCACCTCATAATGTTGTACGCCAAGACCCTTAAAAAAGCACAGTGCGCGAGCGTTGAGATAACCATCCGCAAACGACGCCTCCTCCTTGCGGGTGCCGTACAGCGGACGGCCAATGAGCGGCTGACCCGCCGGGTGATGTTCGGGACGATGGCTGGTGGGGAGAACCCCAGAACGAGGCCGACCGGAAAAGAACTGGATCCAATGTCTAGCAGACGACCTCAGGGTTTTTCAAGCCACCGAGGGGTCCAAGAAAAGCTTCCCAATGCTGTTCGGAGTAGATACGTTCTTATAGCCGAGGGCGGCTAGGAAAAGCGAGAGATGGTACCGGGGGGTCGTCGAAGCGGCGGAATGTTTCATGGCAAGGTGACGCAGGGACGAAGCACAGAAGAGCCGGCTGCGCCACGCAGCAGAGGACGTTAAGAACGGCGACGAGGGGAGGGGGGGGGGGGGAAGGGGCAGCTGTACTGACACAGCTGTCGACGAATGTAGGAAAGAGATTATAGAACGGGTGGCTAGGTATCGGTTGGACGAGCTCTTCCGGCAGACTTTTGTCTGTGTCTCCCTCTCGTTTGTGTTTCTTCGTCCGCGAAGCAGGTATCTGACCTTCCTGAGTACGTATGCTTTCCGTCTAGAAGCCTTTCTGGAGTCCTTGCGTCCTTTACTTTGTGTTCGTGTGCTTTTTTTCTCCTTATTTTTTCGTTTCAAACTTTTATCTGTCTGGTTTTATTGTATTTTTGTTCTCATTTTTCCTGTCTTACTTGTGTTGTTGTGTTTTCGTGCTCGGTACGCTGGCATTTTATTTGCTCGACACTTCAATTTACGACTTTTGTTTGTAAGTTTCCTCCGTCTCACAGTCTGTGACCACATAATCAGTATATCTGCAGGATAAGGATGAAGTTGGGTGGAAAGTACGATTTAATGTGAAGACAACAACAATAACAACCTGGATGGGCTAGGCGGTGTCGTTGCGTCGCACGTGCGGAGATGAAATACAAACTTAAAGTTGAGGTGTTCCGCCCTTTTCTGTGTGTGCCTTGTGGACGAAGTACCTATCTATAGACTGTTGCCCCTGCAGCAGAGTCACGAATTTGTTTTTTAATTAGGATTGTTCTGGCTGGACATGTCAAATACCGTCTAGAAATGGAAGGTGTTTCGAAAATCGATCTTGGGCGATGTCTATTTTTTAATTGGATTCATCCGGATAATTGATATCGGGTACTATCTAAAAATTGAAATCGCGCTGACAGCTGATTTCAGAGGCTATTCAACAAGCGGAATTACCGGAACAGTATTAAAAATCTGGGGCTTTTAATTGTTTCGAATCGTACAGGCAGATGCCCGTTCATCGAAACTGTGCTGGAAAATGACTTCACAGATCGTCTGCTAATTGTAATTACTCTAACAGTTGATTCCGGGTGGTTTGTTTGAACTGGACTTGCTGGGCCAACTGCTTCGCGAGACCGCCCATCAATTGGAAATGCCCGGCCAATCGGTTCCGGAAGTGGTTAGCTCATTGGAATTGACATGGCTATCGACTTCAACGGGCCGTGTTACTCGGAAGCCGTAAGCTACGGTAAAACTGCAGGACTTAATTCGGTCAATGGACGAAAATACCACGCTACTAGTAGTGTCGCCTCTGCAGCTAACTGGATCGGAAACTGAAATTCCATGTGTACGTAACCGTTTGCAATGGTTCTTTACTCTGAAGTAGAATGAGAAGTCTCGGTTCAATGGAGAGTGTCTGTCATGAAACGAAACAAAAAAGTATACGGCCATGGCCTTTATCGTGCGAGTGATATCTTGCGCAGCATCCGAACTGAATTGTGCTGACCATACCAACTACTTTCCAATCGCCGAGGTCCGTGAGGATATTTCTATTATACCAGGTACTAATAGCACCCGAAATCATTTTTTCGGGCAATTCCATTAAATAAACAGGATCCGAAATCAATTGCTCAGACAAATCAAAGTAAGAGACAGCTTCTGAAATCGATAGGGTGAAGAATTTCACTTAATAAACGCACCCGGAGTCAATTTCATCGTAAAGACAAAATGTTTTACATTCGGAATTCTTCGGAAAATGGATTTGGAAGGCGATCTGCGTTTTGAAATTACCCGGACATTTGTTTTGGAGCCTGTTGATAAATTGGAGTTGTCGAGGCGATTGATTTGGAGTTGCCGACACCAATAGTTTTGAGACCAACTGAGGGGCGTTTGCCAATTGGAATTGTACGGATAATTGATGCAGGAGAAGGTCTGTCAATTGGAATTGGCAAGACAGTATACATAGATAGATAGGAGAAAGTCTATTAATAGGCGTTGCCCGGACCATTGACTGCCCATCAAATGGAGTTGCCTGGACTACAGGGTTAGATGGGGGTCATTCACAATAAATCGTCTGGATGTTTGAGCTCGATGCCTTTCAGTTTACTGGTAATGGGGACCACAAGACAGAGTCAATCGCAATATGCGGCTATTAACGCCGTTTGAACGACTGCATGAAACATACCAAAATACTTGTTTTGGCAAGACAAAACTTTCATTAAAATAGCCAAAACCTTTTATCATCGTGAAACGCTGCAGCATATATATATATATATATATATTTATATATGTGGAAATATTTGGCAAATAACCGCATCAGAATGCCCAACGATTTTCCTGAAACCCATCACGGCAGCAGTAAGGCAAGTGTCAAACAACACGGGGCGTTTGACTCCAGCTATCTTCCAAAACAATCGCTGCAATAACGCGGACAACGGGAGCCATCTGAAAAAAACGCCGTATTGACGGGAACTACGGGAACCACGCGGACTCACGCCGCACACAAACAAGATGAAAAAAGACAAACGTCACAGCCCGCACACCCACAGTCACGCGACGATTGACCTTCGACCTCGACACGCAATCCACCGACGGTCGAAGAGCTTCGTACCGGGCAAGGACAATGAGTGAAAATGATGGCCTTGGAGGTATCATTGATACCCGCGGTCTAGGGGGCGGGAGGTTGGCCGCGGCGTCCTACGCTGTTCGTCGAAGCTTTTGAAAAGTTTTGTTACGTGCAAACGGAGAGGAGTCAAGAGATTTTGTCGTGTGTTTTCTACACACCAACTGCCAACTACCATGGTATGTTTTTAGCACACGCCTGGCCCGCGCATGCCACATATCAACGACCGAAGTGTGAGAACTGTGATGCTGGTGTCGGTCGGAGGCTCTGATCAGCGCGCTTAATTCAGAGCTCGTGACGTTATCATTGGGTTTGCCGACCGATGGCGAAACTGAAAAATGGTCGAGTTCTTGCCATCGGAGAGGGGTCGAGGTTTTTTGTCGTCTATCTTTCACAGACCAGCGCCAATTTATTTTTCACCAGGCGCCTGGTTAGTCCACGCCACATATCACCCACCGAAATGTGAACACTGTGACACTAGTAGGGTGGGTCGGAGACCTTAACTAGCGCATGCTGTTCAGATTCATGAGGTTATCGTTGTTTTTGTCGATCGATGTCTGCCGACGACTCATATAAAAGTAGGCTTTAGTCAATGAGAGTGACTAGACACTGCTCCAGTCCCTGCAAGAAAAACAGGGGTTTCGCAATTGCAGTCCGCGTGGGCTGTCCCGTGACCTTAAACATTTGCCCAGTTGACAGCACGATGACGCTCTCTATGGAGTAAATGTTTCTATAGCCCACGTACCTTAGAGGTCGGCAGTTCTTCCACCCCGGCCGAAATCCCCTGAGAAAAGCAGGGACGGCTGCTGTTTTTGGTTCTGTTTGAGCCCCCGCATGAAACGACGCCCGTGTTTGATCACACGGGGCTGGCGGCCAGTGTCGTATCATTACTGTTATCAATGCCGCCTAGTACTCTTTGTACCTCCCTCTACTACACAAGCTGGAGCGAGTCTAGCGTAGGGTATCGCTGGGTGGTCTGGTTTTTACAACCTTGCGTTGGCAATATCGGGCTAAGATAGGTTATGAAACACCTGGTGAAGAAAATATTCTTCAATAAGTGCAACATCCAATATAATATCATGATAGGATGGTTGTGGTGTAAATCGAGAGTGGACAGCGCCTGCCAAGTCCGCAAGGAGGAGTCCCTATGCTCCTTGTAGAAACATTATTTCGGACTTTTCTTCCACCCCTATTTTTTTCAAGAAAAGGGAAAAAACTTTCGAGAGAAAAAAGTGAGGACGAAACTTCCAGAAATTTCTTGCAATTTTCAACAAAAACTCTGTCTCGAAGAAATTCCCTAGAAGATCCTTAGATTTTCCGAGAAAACTCTGAGAAGAAGCGAGCACACAGAGCTGAATACACGCGTTCTTCGTCGATCGGCTTGCTGCGTGTGCTGGACAAAAGTTGGAGACAGCCGGCTTCTGTTGCGGAGCAGGGACACACCCTGCAGATGCTGCGCTGTGAAGTACGATTTGCGCCCGCATGTCTTGAGACGGGCAGCGCCTGGCGGGCCTTCAGCCTTACCGAGCGGCAGCCTTTCGCACCACAGCATCGGTTGTCTGCGGCTCGAGAACGCGCGCTTTACGATATGCATCCGCGCCTGAAGAAGTTGCTGGCTGGCCATCAATGGACAATGCGACGAAAGAGACGGAAACACGAGATGTCTAGGCGAAACACGGACGGATCATGTTGTGTGGCGTGCGGCGCTTGAAACGAACGAGGAAGATAGCAGCCAACAGCAAGCAGCAGCCGATGGGAAGACGCTGCCTTCTATTGATCTGTCTGATCTTCGTTCCCAATACAGTAGGTGCTGTGGAGTGCGTGGGGGTGGATAATCTGATGTTGCTGTGTGGAGATTGTGCGGAGAGTGTGGGGAGGGTGAGGGGTGCGGCTCAACGAAAAAGTTTTCAAGGGCCAACTTCAAGATACCCCTTCGCAGGGCCGTACGCCTTCGAATGAATACAAGAAAATTCCTTGAATGGAATCGTACGACGCCGCCGCACATCCTTTTGCCGGATTTCCATGCACCTCGCATTTTATGTCGGTCTGACCAATACCGGTATACGGGTTTTCGGGTTTTTCATTTGCCGGATTGTACACCCGCCAAATACCTCAAAACCCTGTGTGTGGAATGGTTCCTATTCAATTCACCAACGAACAGAAAGTGTAATCTCCGTCGGATAGCTTCGCAAGTTTCATGCCTCATCGGCAAGTAGTGAAAAAGTTCATATTAAGGATATTAAGCAAGTTTTTTCCTAAAATATGCGTCGTTAGAAACGGCCTTCAATAGATAGTCGTTGAACTATCGTTGTCTACTTTTTTGTATCGTCCAGGGTGTGACGACTATCCTAATCGTGCGACTATGTAATGCGTATGTATGTGTGCGCTTTGCTGTGTCAAGCATCTCTGATGCTGGTTTTTTTTCGTACGATGAATGGGCCATGGTGTTGAGACTGATAAAAAAAAGGAGATGCTATGAGGTTTCCCGCTTCGGACGGGCAATTCATTTGCGATACTACGTTGTCTATGTGTGGTTAACGTATTTGGTATGAGTATCGCAACATATTCGATGTGGCATATCAGTCACTTTCTGTACTGCGATGAAAGCGTCTGCATTTTTCCCTGCGTATAAGTAATGTATCGATACAACAGGAGGGACACCTCAGATAGTCAGACAGTGGTATTACGGACCATATTAAATAGGGCATATGTATGGTACACACAAAAGCCTTACATGCATATTTAGTACTTCGGAGGAGTTTTTTTTCCCAACGAACAACAGTATTTTGCCCTGTTTACTATTGTCCCACGTAATCCTATGGCGCGTGGGTGCACGTAATTTCCCTTGGCAATGGCGCTGATGTCATGATTGCATAATGCAGAGGACGAGAAGTCAGCGCAGTGATAAGGCACGTGATGGTGAGTGTCACAAACTATCAGCAATGATTGTGACGAGACATCACCGCAGTGATGCGGCAAGTGAGAGCCTTGCATGCATGTAGGAGGATCCTTCGCGTATGATAGTTCCTCGAACTCCCGGTGGGAACACAGATGGAGGGGGTGAATAAAATGCGACGTGTCGGTGGAGAGGAATGTATCGGTAGACTGCGGGTGAGATATTCGGTACAGTAAGGTCAAGTGTTGGCTCTCATGGTTTCCTTGTGTGCTTCTGTCGGCGTTGTGACCAGCAAGGGAGGAGCCTAGAAAGCGGCTGACCCCTCTCACTATCCTTTCCTTCTCGCCTCTTTCTTCCTCTTCTCCTCTCTCTTCTCTCTTCCGCTGTTTCTTCCCCCCTTGATCGACGGAACCACCATGCTTGTTTGAGGTGGTTTAATATAGTACACGTCCTACTGGTTCCTCTGCATGTGCCTATGGCGTCGTAGGGGTTGCCCGCTCCCATATCAACCCGCACCGAGGTTGTTCCTTGGCGTAGCGTATTATGGTTTAGTGGTGACATTGGTTTCGCCGGCACCAGTTGGCTGACCCCTGTTTTGTACGTTGCCTGTCCCTCATTATTGGGGGACAATGCACTTTGGAGTGTGTCCAGCTTACATGCCTTACATGCCACAAGGAGTCGAACGGCACGACGGCACGAACACGATATTATTGTTGCTGTACCCACACAGCTCCGCGCTCAAGCCTCTCGTCAACTTTTGGTATCACTCGAGCACTCTTTGGTAGAAGGCGTATGCCCGAGTATTTCCGCACGATCGACTTCTGTACGTCATGTACATACGGCAGTCATACTGCCCGTACTCGGAACGTCTGCGACTTGCGTATGCCATTTATACCTGTACTTGGAACTTCTGGGAGTTTCGCCCGTGACACGATACCCGGGGCACTTGTATACCATTGTCCCAATACCCGTACCCGGCCTTTTGTGTGATGTCAATACCCGGAGAATAGGGAAAGTACCGGGGCATATACCAGTGTACCCCAGATTTGGTCAAATACCTGGATGGGGATACGTGTACGGGTACAACATTCATATACCCCGCCCGCAACTTCTGCGAGGTTCAAGAGATGACCATACCCTACCCGGAGCTTTGGTTAGTTCTGTAAGACTTCCATCCACCCGCACCCGAAACTCCTGTCCGTTGTGGGTGATACTGGACCCCCATACCCTCACCCGGAATCCACAAACCCTACAGTATATCAGGTATACCGTAGGGCGCTTGGACGATAGTCCCTGCTTAAAGACTCGCGTATAAAAATCTTTGTTCGGGGTGCGCGAGCAAACACGTTCAAAACCCTGTTTCGCTTGTGTTGTTGAGCTCTTCATGCGAGGAGGTTGGAGCTGGAAGGCGCTTCACTTTGGCATCGAGAAATAAGCCAGTTTCTTCTACTCATCCGTCTGATTGCTCCGACCCCTTCAAAATCGCAAGCTCACAATCGGCAGATGCGCTCGTGTTTCCCCCGGGAGGTCAAGGGGTGATTGATGACAGGAACAGGCATGGGTCGAAGCAGCGGACGGTTCAATTATTGGTCACTGAATTGCTTGGAACATGATGAAAACTTGGTGACTGAGCCCCGTAGCCCGAAGCCGTATGGCGAAGTCTTTTTCGTCGCAGGCTTCGGTTTAAGAGAGGGGGGCTAACCCTTGTTGGACCGCGACCCCGCTCAAGGAACTAACCAACCAAGTTCTGAGGAGGTTGTCCTTATATTGGGACTTCACTTCTGAGAGGCTTAAGGATTGACGCTCACACGCCGACGTCGATCGGTATGTCTGACACAGAGATAAAAATAGGCGTCTCTCTCTGGCGTCCGGCTTCTCCGGTGCGCACGTGCCAGCTTAGCTGGGCGGTCCACCCGAACGCCTCTTGTAACACACCCCGCACGAGCGGAGTTCGCCTTCGCCCATGCTACAGACACGGCACGAGCGTTGTTTGCGAAGGTGTACAAACATCACGTAAGCGAGTGTAATGAAATGTGGGTTCTGACAAGGTAGAGGCGCATATCGCCTAACATATTTGCATACCCGTCTTAGTGAGGCTCGCCCAACCCCGCTGTTGCAGGGGACTACGGAAACGTTGGACCTAAAACTAGAACTGTGTGTTTTGCAAAAAATATTGGCTCTCGGGTTTGTGAACGAATATGTTTGCCTTCGAAAGACAGTAGAGTTTCTGGGGTGGGGCCCTGAAATCCACAAGCACGATAGGTGGCGTTATGCCCTGGAATACGTCGAGGCGTCCCCTCTTCCCCCCCCCCTATCCCCTTCTTCATCAAATCGAATGAAGAAATTCGAATTTGTTATGCGGGTGAATGCCTGCCTCACAGGCGTTTCTTCGGAGCCCGCATAGCTCAACTTTTCATGCGACTCAAATAATACCTCACGGCGCTTCGCGCTTTATGCAAACAATGCTTGCTTGTGTCTAGGGAAACCCGACGCCCTCCGTACCCGCATAGGAGGGGGGCGAGAGTCCAAGCCCATACGAATGCGGCCATACATAACATCAACCCCCCCCCCCCCCTAACATAGAGGTTGGGTTGGTCTCGTTTATAACAGCACTTTAAAACATGCCTCCCACTACGTGAGCTAGACAACCAGGGTATCGTTTTTTGTTTTCGGCGGTTACC
>JBBMHQ010072186.1:0-12811 GCA_037834295.1 Postelsia palmaeformis
CAATAGGAGCTGATTCTGCTGTTACGACGGGAGTGGGTGAAACCAACACACAGCACGTTTTTTACAGGTGGAAGTGCGGCGGAGCTGGGGCGTTCATGTTCAACAATCCGCCACAACATACAAACGAAACACACAAAAGGGACACAAGGAAGCACCCACTACCGAAGAGCTCGAACGGACCCAAGACGCCTAGTTACCAGCCAGGGCTACACTTACATCGTGATCAGCACCACTTGTGAAGAAAACGCGCGAAAGAAAATCTTACGATGATCGGCAAACGGTGATACTGAGGAGAGACCAGAGATAAAAGCTCAGAGTCTGGTTAACAATGGATCGCTCATTCCAGGAGCGTAACCTTCCCGCACATCGCTGCGCGGTCGGGCCCTTAGCTCCCTTGTTTTCTTCGGAGTTTAGTTGGAATGTAGTTCTCTCATCAATGCTCTTTCTTTCCCCCTCTCAGCTACTCTTCCACACATACACCGACAGAAGAATTAACTGCTGCAACGCCAGTGAGATGTTGAGATAATGTTATTTCTTTTGCCGGAATCTCGTCGCCAGGAGCTGCCGACGGAAACGACGAACCTGGACATGTACTAAACATTTATATACCGCTGAGTATGAATGATTGTAACTGGTACAACTTGTGTTCTCTCTAGGATTGAATCATCGGAACACAAACTGAGTGTAAAAACGATTTCATGTGAAGAACACGCGCACTGCACACACATCCTCGCGAAGATTTACACCTGGCATGCAAGTAACCGGCGGGGGTAAGCTTTCGGAAATGACAGAAAAACGCTCGATCATCAAACATGTAAAGCGCAACACCACTTGAAATCTTGATTCAGCCGTAATCAGATCAAACACCCAAGAAGAAGAGGCTGGGTAAGTGAAGGAGGGGGGGCGGGAGGCGGGCTGGAAGAGAGAGCTAAGAGTCTGGTTAACAAAGGGTCACTCATTCACGAGGCAAGGCCTTCCCAGCGCATTGCTGCGCCATCGGGCCAGGCTTCCGCTAGGTCTTCGGTGTTCTCGTTGGAATGTAGTTTTCTCATCACGGCTCTCTCCTTTTTCCACCGTTACGTAAGTTCACTGGTGATTGCTTCTATTTAATCTCGCGTAAACGACGAGATCAAAGGTTGAATACAACCCCCCCCCCCGACTAAAGTGAGGGTTGGGTACGAGATACATGAAACAAATCGAGAGCGCTCAGACATCCAAGGAAGATTGGGGCCCCAGGCTCGAACGCGGACCCGGCTGGGTGCGTGAGCGTCGGCAGTTTCACTGCGAATGAATTATGGGAATAAAAAGTCATCTTGGCGCTCTATTAATAGTTATCACGGAGTGCTCGTACGCACCATCACCTTCTCCTCTAACTGTCCGCCAATAGTTGCAACAATGAAAAACATTTCGTGCAAGCCCTTACTCATTACGTACCCGAGGCTGACGCCACACAGGTATCCCACGCGGGTTGCGAAGATGGGATTCGACGAAATATCTCGGACCACGATCTCACAGCTGCAGCCTTTTTATTTTTGAGCACGCACCAGGTAGAGTAGGCTATCGAAATGCCATCCATTGTATCTTGAGATATGAATCAAGCCATCACAGATACTCTGCCCGTGGACACTACCGCTGTTCATACAGACCACCACTACCAGGTACACACATGATAATAACTCCGGGAATAACAAGCCCCCAAAGTGTCGAGAGGACAGTCTTGTTTTTTTGTACTTGGGAACAGGACCTGCACGCAAGACAAAGCGTGATACCAAGGATCCGCGCAACACAAATCGAACGCGAAAAAATATTCAGGAGAGACGGCAGCGCTCAGACATCCAAGGAAGATTGGCGCCCCAGGCTCGAACGCAGACCCGGCTGGGCGCGTGAGCGTCGGCGATTTCACTGCGAATGAATTATGGGAATTAACGTCATCCTCGCGCTCTCGCCGGTACTCCCTCCGTCTTGTGTACAGTAAACAACACTGCTGTACTACGAGTACGAGTACTGATGTACAACTATCAACATGGCCCACGTTTATCTTACGAAAGAAAACATGAAATACGTATGCGATCAACAGGACCCGTCATTGGCTACCCGCTTGTTCTCTACCTTGCCGTTCCCGTTGATTTATCCCAACAAGATGCACGGTAAGAAACCTTCGATGTAATATTCACCGGGGTACCCATCAGCCCAGCATGCCAGTATTTTGAACGTTGCCGTCGAAATGATGTACATATGAAAGTAACTTTTTTATCAACCGAACGGACATGTCGGCAGCGAAAAAACGTGTTATCTGAGGTGATGTACATGATAGATAGCGCTCAGACATCCAAGGAAGATTGGGGCCCCAGGCTCGAACGCATACCCGGCTGGATGCGTGAGCGTCGGCGATTTCACTGCGAATGAATTATGGGAATAAGAAGTCATCCTTGCGCTATCATTCACCTTCTGCGTAACGCTGCACTTCTCGAGGCGCAAGATAAAATGTACTAATCGATCGAAATATTTCGCGAAAAGAAGACCAACAGCAGCCGTCGACGCACTTGTAGAGTCAAGTAACTGAAGATTCGTATTTTATAACGCCGGCAACGAAAGGATCGGCTTATGTTCAAATAAAGTAGCAGGCTCCCCGGAACCAAATCCAGAGTAACCAAGAGGATGCATCCCCACCGCGAGTGTATAAACAACCACTCATGACGATTCAGTCTTGATTGCGCGCACAACCTAACAACAAACTATACAAAAAAAAAACATGGAAAACCAAGTATAAGGTAAGGCTGAGTGCCCTGGCCATCTTTTATGACATCGTCCTGATGCCTCTGTGGTGTCTTGTCTCCTTTCCTGGGAATTTGCCGGGCCTACATTTTTTTCAAAGCTCAAGAAGGCACTCTCCGTCACGTTCAAAGGCGTGTTGGTCACCTTTCCCTCCCCAAAGGAGTGAAAGTTGGCTGCGCTCCAGCCCTCTTCCGTGATCGAAGTAAAAGCGCTCATAAGGAGGGAGAAGCGAGGCAGCATCTTGAACGTTTTGCATCCCGGTCGCTGCATCCGTCGCCAAGACTCGGGTCCTTCCACCCAGGGGTTTTCAGTTCAACGACGTCCGCGTCGTTCTTGTCTTCCCGAGTCGTCAAATAAAGGGCCGCGAAAGTGCGCGACATCTTTGGATTTGGATGGCGACCGAGACAACAATACCGATACCAAAGCCATCTAATTCGAGACCCCCCAGGGCGAAAATAAATGGAGGCCTCTATATCGTAACGGATCCAGCGGCCCGGGTAGACGAATGCTTTTGAGATATCAGCGCGCCTGATATTGTAGCGCCCACTTTGATCACGGGGCTCGGAGCGCAGCCATCGCCAAACTCTCCACTCCCATGAAGAACAACCATGAATGCGTCGTCCCATCCGAAGCTCGTATACAACACGACGAGGTACACTTCTCAAACCATGGACCAGGAATAAAATTGGTGCAAGATCAACCGTTCGCCTGCCCACACTGAACTATATACCAACCACCCCCGCTGAAACGAATCAGATACACAAGTAACCAGCACTCAGTTCACGCTTCAGGGGGATGCAACTCTCGGGCGACGTACACGCACAAATTCGATCCCCTGGCCCAAAGATCTCGTTTTCACCCCTTCCCGATAAAAGCGGACTGAGAAACGCCTCCCGAACACTCCCGTTTCACCTTCCACTAGCTCTGCCTTCATGGCCGGCTTGTACTTCTTCGTCAACATGACCGGGTAGAGCTGAGACAGGCGCTCCGCGCCGCAGTAGTATACTCTCCCGCTTTTGACGTCTCTTGAAAAACAATTAAAACCACGGAACGAGAAGAGAGTCATTCTCAAGGAGGAGCAAGGAAGGACGGGAGCGCGCGAGATGCACTACAAGCGAAAAAATCACGTCCATGAATTGTCTCTTACCAAAAAGGGAAAGTCTCATCATACAGGCGTGGCACTAAGAGTACTGTCGCACTCCTTTAAATTTCCGCGCACCTATCACTCTTGCCTGCGTCTTCTCAGCTTACGTACGCCGCCGAGATGAACATTTTCTGGTGTGAAGTCAAAAACCAGAACTACAATCAAAACGAAAGCTATTAATAGGAGCAGTAGCCGACCTGTACCCCAATACCACACATTCCGCCTTGCCCGCATCTGCCCATCCGGGAGAATACTGTACCTACCTATACCAAGGGGCAACATATAAGGCCCGTTTGGATGAACTATTCATACCCAAACCATGCTCATATATATTTTTTCCCGAACGGCGTGGTCGTAATCAGGACCAACCATGTTCGGCAAAAAATGCCGGGAAACACCCTCTGTATACCACACCAAAACCTGAACGACTTTCGGGGTAATTGAATTTATCAAATTCCTGTGAAAAAACGTCGCATGGAAAAAATTGTCGAGCGTGGTTCACACCCCTGGGACGCGAGGGGGTAGGGATGCCAAGAAGCCCCCCATTCCCCCTCCTCAGGCGTGCTTGTAAGAGCGCCCACAGCTCCATCGAGAGAGCAACCTAATGCACCCTGGAAGAGGCCAGTTTCTATTGGCCGCCTCGTGCGCCGCAAACGCCATTTCCCCGGGGCTGAGCACGCGGCCGCCCGGGGGCTTTTCGGGCGAGGCAGTGACTCTAATAGGCGGCCGGCAATGTTGCCGAACGTGATAACTTGGTTTCCCCGGTTATGTAAGACACGAAAGCAAACCCATTTGTTTAATATTTGTCTTTGGACTGGAGCGACGTGGCACAAACCACACGACGTAGTCTACAAAAAAACTCGTCCACGTAACACGGATTATTACGTTGCTCCGAACATGAGAACGACGAGAAAGAAAACAAAGCGTTTCCTGCCACGTATATAAACACGAAGGTATGCTTGCGTAGGGTCAAGTCGACAAACATCAAGCCCACTACTCCGTGCAAAAAAAAAAAAGCATCAGCGCGGTCGAATCAAGTGCTACGATCATGCTGACAAAAACCAATGATGGTAAAAAAGCGCCAAAGCAGTACAAAGTGCGTGACGGGTTTCAAGATGAACGTTACTTACCTTAACTTGATGTACTCGAACTCCTTGTTCACACAAAGAGCGAGGTTAGACGGCAGCGTCCACGGAGTGGTTGTCCAGGCTAGCAGGCTCACCTGAATCGAAATGCAGTTCACCACAGCGCGCGCCGAACCCGAAACACCTTGAAACAACCATCATGTTCGCACGTATGCCCTCACTCATCATCTAATCTACTAATCGAGACGCAAGGACGTGCTTCGTTCTTGACGAGGTCACCAAAAGCTGAACGGCCGTGAGCCTACCGCAAGAACCCGGGAGAAGCAATCCACGAATGTGAATCTACGTTGGATGCGTGCACTACATACACTTCCCGCCACTGCGTCCAAAATCGCCCATGAGTTTCGCTTGGCTTTGTATTGAATATATCCCCCTAGGAGATCCCATGGTGATCGGCATGGGACACCTTAAAATCAAGAAAGAGATGGCTTGACGTACGTACGCCGAGGGCGGTTTCAAGCTTACTTCAGAATTTCTAGTTTGTGTTGACGAATACAAGACACACACGCCTCGAGTGTTGCATGCTCGTGGTGCGCCAGGAAAAAAAAAAAACTCGTGCTCTTTTGCGGCGGGATTGTCTATCGAACAAGAATCTACCCTGTAGTGTCTACATTAACCGAAACGCCTGAGCTTTTGCTCACCAGGGTTATCGAGATCGCTACCTAGTTCCCAAGCGGAAACCATCGAACACGAAACCTAATAAATAGCCTAGTACATTAAATGTTGGGCGCGGTTTACACTCCTGAAACACGAGGGGAGAAGCGGCCCAATAAAGCACCCCATTCCCCCTCCTCACGCGTGCTTGTTAGAGCGCCCACAGCTTCATCCAAAGAGCAAGTGAATGCACTCTGAAAAGAGACCAGTTTCTATGGGCCGCCTTGTGCGCCGCAAACGCCATTTCCCCGGGGCTGAGCACTCGGCCGTCCCGGGGCTTTTTGGGCGAGGCAGTGACTCTAATAGGCGGCCGTCTGTAAGAGTCACCGGAAAATTCCGCCAGGCTGCAATTCCGGGGGACCAAAGTAAATAGGACCAAATATTTTTCGTGAAAATAGAGGAATATTTACATTATCGGGTGTACCGCAGGTCGTTTTTACTTTGGTCCCCCGTAGTAGGTAAATATTCGGTGGAAACAAATACCAAACTAGGCAGTAGGACAAGAAAAAAGAGCAGAAACCGCCATCGCGGGAGGCTGGCTGGCGTTGCACGATTCCGATGTTCAACAAAGGAACAAAACCTGCCCAACCCTCGAGAGCTTCCAAAACTATTCATGCGACACAAGCCGCCACGCGCGGCTCACTCATCACGCAAATAAAACAACGGGATGAATTCCGACACCAACAAAAAAACGCAACCAAGCACGGGAGGAAAAAAGAAGAAAGAAAAATAACGACGAAACGCTAAATAAAATCAGCCCAAAAGTCAGTTACGTCAGCGAAATTCAAACGTATTCACGACAAGACAGCTGAAGCTGCCACGCATACACACCCACCCGCTTACCTCAGGGTCGTCCTTGAGGGGGAACGACACCACTACCGCCGGATCGGCCACGTCCTTGTAGTTAAGTCCCGCCTCGAAATTGCTGAGAGGGGTGGCGCACGCCGTCGAGAAGGGCATAACCTTATAGCCCCGGTACACAAGACCCTTCTCGACAAGAGTCTTGAACACCCACCACACGCTCTCCATGAACCACGGGTCCTGCGAATGATAAAACAAAAGGCGACGAGACGAAGAGGGAGACCTGGCGGATTGGCGGCGCCGAAAATCATGCAAGCTCCCCAAAGTACTTTGTCGGAAACGTACTGTCTGCTGTGCAATTGATGGTACAGCAGTGCTTACTGCCTCTGCACGACAGTTACGCTTCCCAGCCGGGCGTGCCTGGGATCGGGGGAACTGACTGGCTGGATGCGGTGGCAGCGGATTTCGAATCTTATCGCCGAAATATATGAAAGATCAGAAACACCTGCACCTGGTATTAGTCGGGTGCGTATGCATCTCCCACATTCTGAAACATCTTTTTTTGCAACAGGGGCAAGCGTCGTCAATAACAACCGACGTGAAACTTCGGGGACAAAAAATGGTGACGAATAATCCGTCCCCTATTTTTTATTTTTCAGGCATCGTCAACTCTTTGAAACCTGCATATTTTGCCGATCATTTCACTAGCCTGGAATATCATTACCATTTATAATTATAACCCTTAGAGGATGGCAGCCCCATTGTCAAGGACAAGACACTTGAAATTCAGTGATTTGTTTTTTTATCGAGACTCCAGCCACTAATGAGTTGGATAAACTAAACTCCAACTAGAGTTACGCGAAAAGCTGACCGGGGTCCTATTCCCGGTCGGAACGAAGCCTTGTAACAGCTTCCAACTTTGTCCTGACCATGGTCTTGTAGTCGTTCTCGAAGTCGATCCATCTCCCGAGACGCTTGATGGTCTTTTCCCACTCTTTGGAGTACCTGGTCACGATGCTTCTGCAGTGCTTGTTGTACGTCTCGATGCCCATCTCCAACACCTATTTAAAAATCAGTTGCGGCGCAATCCGAGGGGTAACAAACAAAACGGTTACAACATACAACATTCATCCCTGCTGACCTACGAGGCATCAAATAAACCGGGTACGTTGAACCACTGGGGACGACAATACAGGGCCTGTTCGATCGACGTTGACATTGACGTCCAGAACGTCATCATGTTTTTGTCCACAGTGGGATAGAGCAGTGTTGAAAAAAAAAAAGGCGATTTCGGCGTTATTGCGTCATCGGGGATATTTGTTTTTGCGTAGACGAGCAGCTTACTACCTACTGTTGAGCGTTTTGTTGAGGACCTGGTAATCGTGTTTGTCACGGTTACTTCCCAGATAGTCCAGGAGAACAGTTTAGGAAAAATGTTTGCTTACTTAAAGTGGGCTGGGATGTGAGGCGTGTTCTTGCCGAAGTCGGTTCAGCGTTTACAGCTACCGCAAAAACACCACAGCGCACACGAACTCAACAGTAGATCACACAAGAAGTAGTTGGAAGCATGTTTGTTCGACACGATTTTCATGCCGAGGTTTGTTCACCTTACCGCCCACAACAACCGGGAACAAAACAGCACAGCGCGCACGTACCACAAAAGTGGACCTCAAATTGGTAGCAATCGCCTCTGCATTTGAGTTAATGCCCGTATCATAAACGGGGTTCCGTACAAAAGCACAGCGACGCCGAGCAATCAACTGACGTCTACGTTCACGAAAAAAAAGCGCGCGAGGACCAAGATGCGCGCGTTCATGTTTCACTAACCCAAACATGCAACGCAGAAATCCTTGCCGCTGGATTTGTGGACGAGTACATACGTACTGTAGTATTGAATCGTCCGAGTACCAATTAAGACTTGAGTTAATGCCCGTGTCATAAACGGGGTTCCGTACAAAAGCACAGCGACGCCGAGCAATCAACTGACGTCGACGTTCACGAAAAAAAAACGCGCGAGGACCAAGATGCGCGCGTTCATGTTTCACTAACCCAAACATGCAACGCATAAATCCTTGTCGCTGGATTTGTGGACGAGTACATACGTACTGTAGTATTGAATCGTCCGAGTACCAATCAAGACAGAATGCCATCGAAAATATAAATGACTCATGCGACGAAATGTCGGGCGCGGTTTACACCTCTGAGACACGAGGGGGATAGGACGCAAAAAAACACCCCATCCCCCTCCTCAGGCGTGCTTGTTAGAGCGCCCAAAGCCTCATCAAGAGAGCATGTGAATGCGTTCCCCGAATCGGCCAATTTCTATTGGCCGCCTTGTGCGCCGCAAACGCCATTTCCCCGGGGCTGAGCACACGGCCGCCCCCGGGCTTTTTGGGCGAGGCAGTGACTCTAATAGGCGGCCGGTATGGACAGTCCAATCTTCTTATGCAACTGGGCCGCGAAAGCAGCAGGTCTGAAGTGGGTAAAAAAACGTTCGTGGCGTGAGTGGAAGTTTACACACTTGGTCACGGTGGGTGATCTTGAGCGTCTGGTCGATTTCGTACTCGACGGGTAGACCGTGGCAGTCCCAACCGGCCCTGCGGGAAACGTAGTGTCCTGACTGGTGGGCGTAGCGAGTAACCGCATCCTTGATAGTACCTGGACGACAGAAAAAAAAATGAAAGCGACACCAACACGAAAAAAAAACCAGACGGAGGGGGTCAAGAAAAAAAATGACCGTGGTAAGGTTTGACGGGTAGGTGAGCGTTTTATGCGGAGATGCCGCGAAAGCGCAGGCAGGGGCTGACACGTTGAACAGCAGTCCTGTTTCGGGGACAAACCGCTTAAAATCTCGAGTAATTTGTCCTTCAACACGGGGGCGGTCGAGTTTTGTTCCTGTGGGTGGCGGTACGTAACGCGTCCGAATCGATAATAGCACAGAGGAAAGGCAAAAACGACGAAAGAAAGGTCTGTCCCAAACGAAAAACAGGGATTGAAGGAACTTAGTTCTGTTTTTCATCCGAGTACTGAAACACAACTTCGTCCAGAGGTAAGTAAGTAAAATGATTGACAACATGCCATGCCGACAGCCATGCACGTATGTATGTCAACAGAACACTCCCCTGAATTTTCCCTCGGAAACTTACACTATATTTCGTATACTGTACCAGTTATACATAGTCTGGGTTGGTATCGGTTAGCGGCGACGAAATGAAATACGCCCATCACTTCGAGGCCTTGGCAACCAGGGTACTGTTTTTTTTTTAATGGTCGCCACGGTAGATGTTCGATCAAAACCATTTTTACCTCAACTCCGCAGAAGGGGGACGGTCGAATCACGTATTGCGTATATGGTCCGGTACCCACGAGGCAGTAACTGGGTACCCTCATTGCTGCCTGTAAAAGTGGTCACCCTAAGGAAAGAAATCCGTCAATTGACACTTGTCATCAGTATGCAAGAAAATACACCTTAGAAGCGGTTTCCAGTAGGATGGATGCAGCTCAACCTTCATGCGACTCGCCCAACGTCTGCTGGGTGTGGCGTGACCGCTGCTGGTCTCAATCGGCACATGTCTACCCTCGCGATTCGCTTAACGGCTGGCGCAAGCAATGCCTGCTTAGTTGGTGAAAACCCGACGAAGTCCGTCTCGTCATCGTAGGGATGCGAGGGTCCATGGTCATACGACTACTGCAAGATAATGACTACGCTCCCCGTCCCCATTTCCCTGTTCATTGATGTCCGAGACCCGTTCAAACAAAGCAAGGGGGTGAAAATTTCACTCACCGGCGAGGATATGGCCGTAGTGTGGCAATCCCGTTGCGAACGGAGGGCCGTCGTAAAACGTGAAGTCGGGGCGGCCCTCGCTGAGCCGCATGGTTTCCTTGAACGTGCCGTGTTCTTCCCATGAGGCCTGGAATTGTCGGTGGGAGCCATGCATTACCATGGAGTTCAGCACGAAAAGGTTGCGGATTGCCTTGCTTTCTTGCGCCTTCAGTTCAGTATTGCTCATGGCGTTTTCCGGAACTCGCCCAGCACGCACCCATTCGATCGGATAGTCCGAAACCGATAGTATCGTAACCAAACGGCGGCACACCGGAGGGGCGGGCGCCCATTTACATCAAGCCACGTATTTGAGAGTTGATGCTCGCACGGCAACTTGTAGAGTCGAAGGCAACTCGAGAAGTAATCAATTTTTGGTGCCTACTCAAAAAGTCGGAACGCAGATTTGTCAAGCTCGTATCTCGATACCAAATTTCACCTGCCACCTATGAAACGATACAACTTTGAAGAAAATAAACACTAGGTAGGTATGATATATACGCAACATACCAAGTACCTGTATATACTGTTACGGGGCGCCATATTCAACAGGACCTAAGGTATCCATGAACACTTATATCTTTCGCTATTTTTACGAAAAATATATGGTCCTATTTACTGAGGTCCCTCGTGATAGTGAGTATATAAGTGTACCATCGCCTCGGGGCGGAACCGGCCTTGGGGGTCAAAAAAGAGGCAGTTCCGCACGGTAAGCAATGGTTGCCGCACGCCAACCACTCTACCTACCCACCGCTTCTCGCCTCAGTCGAATTGCACGAACAAAACAAAATGCTTGAACGCTTTGGACCGAGACGAAACGCGAAAGGAGGCAGGCAGGTCGGTGTGCGGTTTTAATTTTCCTGCTTTTTTCAGAGTCGCGATCAATGATTGGACGTACAGTGCAACAAAGGACTTCGATCTATCGCGGCCTCTTGTTTCTGGCAGGTTTCTCCCACCAACATATCGAACAAAAACACAATCGGGACCCGGGAAGTAGAAGAGAAGCAACCATTAGAAAAATAGTTGACTTTGGTATCGTGTCCCAGAAGTCGTCTACGGGTGTGAAGTGGGAGCCCGGAAGCGCACATGGAATACCTTTTCACGGCCGCTAACGCCGCTTCGGGTTTGTTGACTGAGAAAACTGAAAAAACACAAACTGTGAGATCGAAAAATACTCCAAAACTTTATTTTTGCTGCTGCTAGTAGCTTGATGTTTTCACTCAGCGTTCACAGATACCTGGTAGTACACCGGTATATCCCGTTAATCTGTTGTTTCATGTACGTAACTCGCTTTCAAGCTTTCACCATACATCGTGCCAACCACCAGGGCCGTCCGTGAAGAGCAGGAAACGACACACCACACCCAAAAAAGTCGGAAGGGAAATCCGTTGTTGATCAACATCATGGAATAAGACGGAAAGAAAACGACCCTTGTCTTCACCGTTGTACACTTGGTTTTGTTTGAGTAACCCCTCTCTTCCTGCGTCTGGCGAAAAAACGTTCGATGATGGTTAAAATTTGTTTTTGTGGGGGCGCCGTTGCAACTTCTGCTACATTTCTTCCAACGGCAGGAGAAGTTTTGTATTCGGACTTTGACTGGTCAATAAAGCGGTTACGGATCTTGGTACCTACACCCGCGCGTAGGGCAAATACGGATCCACGCATGACGAATCCGACGTCGCGCGTGTAGGAATAAAAAAGCGGTGGCTCATGATGCTCGTTGTTTCCCCCGACGGCAACCTCTAGTAGGTACAAGGAACCAGGTGGACAACCGTGAAGACTGAGACCCATCGGATACGTACTGCCCTACTGACGGGAACATCATCGTTTGTACCACGTATCGTGTGCAAGCGGGGAAAGCAAAATATCCACCGGCGACAGCCGCTGCTCTTCACTACAGCAGTTGGTATATAGCAGAACGCGAAACAATTACGTTTGTACTCACCGCGATGAGAGTCTCTTCAGCGGCGAAGTTGATGCCGGAGATGATGTCTTCCATAAATGCCTGACCCTGCAAAATCACGACAAGAAAAGGAACCGAGTCAGTAACAGTAAATCGACACCGCGACCCAACACATTTCACAGCCAAAAAAACCGACGGTTAGTCCTACGACGGCAAAGATACGTTGCGTTATTATATATACGGAGGCGTGCACGCGAGCGACGATGTCTCCTCCCTATATAACCCTTTCCGTGCTGCGTCCCGTTTCCGAGGATAAAGTACTTGGAATTTGAGTGTTTGGTCCCCAAAAAAGGACTGCGGTTATTTTTTTTTTTTGTTTTTTTTTTGTTTTTTTTTTTTTCTCATCCCATTCATTATCTTTGCCCTTCTTATCTCTCTCCCTCTACAGTCGTAACTCAGATCCGGGGTCACGAAGTAGGCACTTCTCCCTCTTCCCCACTACGGTACGTGCCTTGCTTTTTTATCGCGAGAAGATTTCAGCACTTTCTTCCCTCGTCGACTTGCGTCGA
>JBBMHQ010072197.1:0-26824 GCA_037834295.1 Postelsia palmaeformis
TACGAGGTATATAGGCGTGGCGTAAAAGCTAGATGCCACATCGCAGTGCATGTTTCATTTCATTGTCAAGGCCCTGTCGTCAGGCGTCCGAAAATATATCACAGCACCATGCCTGGCTCTACACCTGGTGGACTGTGGAACTCCTTGTTTGCTATGCGCGCCTGCATGATCACCCGTGTCTTGATTGAAGCGTTTGCGTCGCTGTTTGGTGTTTGGATCTGCCGCCCGTCTATGCCTGTGATGTCGTACTGTAGTCACTGCTGCCGTTGGGAGTGTGGCCTTCGAATGAGCGAGACGAGTTCGATCTACCCCCAGAGTGGAAGGCCAACACGCTCAGGCGTTACGAACACCCGCCGTCGTATAGAAAACTGAAGGTCAGTCTCTGATGTCACCTTTGGGTCGAAATGGAACGATTTCGTTCGGCGTGGAGTTGAGTTGGGCCAACTCTGGCGCAGTCGTAGGTGCGGTATTTGTAGTCGTGTCCGCTGCAGTTGATTACATTACATTAGTTTGTGCATGCACTACCCGGTTTTTAGTTTGTGGGAGAAATAAATAGTCGACGTATGTCAATTTCCTAAATCCCACGCAGAGTGCGCGGAATGAAACGTGGCCAGCTTACGAGGTGTCGTTTCCAATCCGTAAACAAGGGCAAACTGTAGTACTGCAAGGCCATCCGCTGTAGTTACTGGGCAATGCTGGACTCCCATGTATGCTTGGTGTATCGCGGAAGGGCCGTGAGTCGTCGTGAGCGTCAAGGGAAAAAACAAGTGAGCGGCGTGTCTTGTCTTGTCTTGTGATTTCGGTGTTTGTGTTGATGTTGGTGTTGTTTGTCTTGATGATTTTTTCGTTTAGCACTCAGATTCGGCCTCTCAGTGGTATCTTTGAGCCGTCGTCAATTACAGCGAACACAGCAGCCAAGACCCACGGCTCCGCCTGCTTTCCGCCGATCGCTTGAACCATTTTGTTGATTCAGCCGCGTTCCCGCCTGGTTTTACTCCCTTGGTTTTGCAGGCCAACCGCTATGCGGACAGCTCTCTGAGGGGCCTGGTGCAAGTAGACGAGATCCCGCTGTGCCACTGTGATGTGGACTACGGATGCGACGCGGACTGCATCAAGTGAGGTCACGCCACTTCTGACATTTGTTTGATTGTTTGTTGCCGTACGCACTGAAGGCATGTGGCCGTAGGACGCCCTGAAGATACACGACCGTTGTACATGCTGAAGATACCTGGCCGGTGGACAGACTAAACGTATACCCTGATAGATATTATCATATAATGCGTTGGCGTTGTATGTGCGGAAGATACATGACTGCTATGTGTACTGAAGATACATGACCCTTGCATTTACGCGATCGCGATACTGGCCGTTGTATGTACGGATGATACATTACCGTTGCATGTACTTGAGACATATGACCGTTGTACGTGCTGAAGGTAAATGGCCGTTGTACGCGCTTAAGGTGCATGGCTGTTGTACGCGCTTAAGGTGCATGGCTGTTGTACGCCCGAAATGTGGCCGTTGTACGTGATTAAGAGACGTGGTCGTTGTGTGAACGGGATATGTTTGGCTAAACGCTGTTGGACGCACTGAAGACACCTGACCGCTGTACTTACGTGGGCTACACGACCGTTCTACGCACGAACTGGAGACACATGGTCATTGCACATGCGGGAGATACGTGGCCGTTTGACGGACCGAAATACATGCTCGTGGCGGATCCTCTGTCGGAGTTGTTAGGGTGCCGTCAGTGGTCGGCTCTAGCGTCTATTGAGAGGGACATGATATACATGAAACATATCATTTGTACGTTGCGGCAGTGTAGTGTAGTCCGGTCGAGGGACCTCCCCGTGCCGCCGTCGATGCTGACGGAAGCCAATCGAATGATAGATGACGAGAGGGTGGTGAATCCGCTGCCAAGCGCTTGGACCAAATTAACTGCCGCCTTTTCCCTTATACGAGTAGGGCATGTTGCTGGCCGCCGCCGTCCAGCCTGTTCGCGCCAGGGTTGGCCGAGGCCAGATGTTTTCGAAGTGTCCTCTTCGCATCCAACGTGGCTTGCTTGCCCTTTACCCTCGCTTTATGTTGTCTCAACTTGGTCGTGCAGCCGCCAGCTCCTTATGGAGTGCGCGCCCGAACGCTGCCCGACGCTGCAAGGAGGCGCGAAGCACTGCCTGAACAGCGCGATTCAGACGAAATCGTTCCCGTCAACAGAGGTGAGACAACTCAAGGGGGTAGAGTACACCTTTCAGTCTGCCTTGCCTCGCTTCTTAGGCAAGACCATTCATCTTCGGAGAGCTGTAGCACCGTACCACGCGAGGCATTTCCACGTTTCGCTGCCGTTCGATTGGACCATCTGACCGAACGAGAGGAAGTGAGAGAGGGAGACATATTTTTTCCGTTTATTGGTTTTTATTGCCGATTTGGGCGTGTGTGCGGAAAGCATCCACCAGGTATTTGCCTTGCTGGTGCACGGCAGCTTCAAGCGTGTAGCTCGTCGAATTCGGTGACCCCTCCCCTGGTCATGTTGAGGTGGAGCGCTCGAGTTTATTTGCGGTCGCTACTGTTGCCTGTAACGCGTTCAAGTAAGAACTGTAGGTCTTCCTCGAAACTTCTCCTCTGCAAGGGCGGACCTATCATAGGATAAAACATGATGGCTCGTCACAAGGCCTATCCTTTTGGTTGAACCTGCTGTGCCTTACGGGGGGGGGTTATCTAAAGGGCCGGCGATACACTGTTGTACAGGCACACACCCTAGCGATAGCGCGGTGCGGGTAAAACAAGACCCCGTGGCTGTGCAGTACTGTGAGTATGTTCGTGGGGACTACTCGTAGAGATGGTGCGTATTGCGGGAAGAGGAACATTATTGGCCTTGACTCGGTGTTGTGACTTTGGTCGTGAGGAGATTTTTTACCGATTGCAGTAGCTCGGCTGTCCCATCGCTGCAGCAGCAAGTACCTGTCGGGGCTCATCTACCGTGCTATACGCGGATATTGCGTAGTCAAGCAAGTGTAGCTTTGTCGCCAGGATTGTCAGCTCAGAGGGCGTTCTACAGTAGCTCAGTGGGGTGCTGCGTTTCAAACATATAAAGCGCTCGTACGTTATTTGAAGCTCGAGTGTGTTCGTTTGCAAGTTATTGTCCGTTTAGTAGAAGTCGGGATACCGACGCAGCCTGAAATTTGTATGGCAGCCGAGGCGTCAAAGTTTCCCACCATACATGCCTGGGGTAGACGCGCATTTGGTTTTAGCCAAGCATCATTCCAGCCATGCCACGGACGTGAACTCAACTCTTCCAAAGTTTTTCAGCCAATCGCGCAATAATAAAAACACCACCACTATTTAATACTCGAGAATATCAATATATCCCAAAACAACAACTCCCCGGGAACTGTTCCACGGTCAGCAAGTTCTGTTTCGGGGCGGACTGCAGCTGTTTACTTCTCGGTCATGACTTACGTTATTAGCCGAGACCCCATGCTCGGCCGCTTGGTTTTATTTGACGTGGACAGATTTTCCGCACATTCGAAGGCAGAGGTTGGGGGCTTCGGCTGTCGGACGAGAAGGGGGCGAAGGCGGGGACACTGCTCCACGAGTACCTTGGGCAGGTGAGGCCATTAGCGCCCGTGTGGCAGCAGCAAGGTTGCGGCAGTGGCGCGCTGGTGTGCCGCGACGTTAATTCGAAGTCAGGGCGCGGGTACCGTTTCATTGAAGCGGAAAGGAGAGGTGGCCTCGTCTCGTCTCAGGCAGCTGCTCCCATTTATTCGGTCATATGAGGCGAGAGCATCGGTGCTGGCGTGCACCATAACGGTGTGGGGTAGCGGAGCAGACCCACTTCGTGATAGCAGCACAGCGAATAATTTGCTTGCCGTTGTGTCGTGCTGCAGAGAAACGGGTCGAAAGCGGTCGAAAATGGACGACGAAAAGCAGAAGCAGTTGTTTACATTTATACAGCAGTATCAGTAGTCTCGCTCGACGGCTGTGGAAGCAATACCAGCGTTAGGTCATCGCGTGGCGCCCGTCCTCGTCGCGTGTGTCAATTTTATCACCATATCATCATATCATCATATCATCACATCATCATAATCATCATATCATCATATCGTCATTTTGTCATATCATCACATCATTGTTTTGTCACATCGTCATTTTATCATATCATCATTTTGTCATATCATCATATCATCATTTTGTCATATCATCATATCATCATATCATCATATCATCATATCGTCATTTTGTCATATCATCATTTTGTCATATCATCATATCATCATATCATCATTTTATCATTTTATCGAACGTAGCCGTAGACCATGGTATCTACTGCTGTGGCGTACCAAGCAGTGGCCAACACCGGTTTGAAGTGGTGGGTTGCTGCTCACGTACTGACTCTCGTTCCCCGGTGTAGGTGATCGGGATGGACGAATGCCGCAAACGGCTGCGGAAGGTGGGACGCAAGGGGGTCGAGGGCTCCAGCAGCGACTTTTACTTCGCTTCTTTGGATGGAAATCTCGTCCTCGACGCCGGTGAGGCATGCCGCTTGCTTTTGTAGTTGGGAATGGGTGTATGGTTGGTGGCAGTGAGCGTGTTCCTATGGTTGATGTGAGTGGGTGTGGTGCTGTGGTTTGTGACGGTGAGCGTGGTGGTGTTGCTTGGTTTGCCTGTGATGGTGGCTTCGAAAGCCGACATGCATGTCTTGTCGTTCAACGGCCAGTGTTTTTTCTTCTCGCCTGCCCGTGGTTCTGGTGCGCAGGACCTATGGGCAGTGAAGCGCGTTTCGCAAACCACAGCTGCGCACCCAACTGCATCCTACAAAAGTGGAATGTGCTGGGCGAGACTCGGGTCGTCCTCGTCGCTGCAGCAGACATTTCTTATGCGGAGGTGGGATGAACGACGAGCTATTTATCGGCAAAGGTCGGATTCATGGTCAGTTTCCGTGTGCGTATGTACCCGCAAAGCCCTGTGGGTTGTGGAGAGGTGCGATCGTTCTCGGCACTCGGTTTCTGGACAACGGGAAAGAGGGTGCCAAGCGTGAAGATTGTGCTTTCGGGAAGCTCTCGACCAACTTTTTTGGGGGAAGGAAGAAGTGGTCTCGTCTTATCTCAGGCAGCTGCCCTCATGTATTCGGTCATATTGGGGCGAGAGCATTCGTGATGGACGCATCAGGGACGGTGTCGGGTGGCGGAAGAGGGATACTTGCCGTGTTCGCGATAGCAGTACAGCCAAGGTTTGCCTGCCGTTGAGTTGTGCTGCGGAGGAGCCGGCTGAAAGCTCTTGAAAGTTGGTCATGACAAGCAGAACAAATGTTTTGTACTTACAGGAGTCTCGCTTGACGGCTTTTCATTGGCGTAGCGCACGGCGTCGACTGGAGCTATCAGACTACGATCCTCGCGCGCCGCAACAGACGATGGTGAACGGACTTTGTGACTAACCCCATCTTGGACTGTTTGTCCACCTCAGGAGCTCACGTACAACTACCAGGCGGACACCTTGGAGGGTTTTGTAGAGAGGCAAAGGTGCCTGTGCGGGGAGCCGCAGTGCTCAGGCTTTATCGGGGGCGAGGTGAGACCGGTTGAAATCGTGTCCTGTAGCGTGCGGTCGTGAACCATGTGAGTTGCTGAGAGGCAGCTTAAGGTCGGGTTGCGTCCGCTGCAGTGAATAACCGATCTACCTTCCACGTCCTTGGGTGGAATTGCTTCAGCCCAAAACGGCGTTGTGCCCGTGAGAAGGCAGCTTCAAAGACATTTCTATCGCGCAGTGAGTGCGGTTGGAAATGTATTCGTGCGCCTTTCACCCCTCTGAAGACGCTGCCTTGAATAGACCCTCACGGCTGCCTGGACATCGAGCCCATACAATAAATCCTTGAGAATAGGCAGTTTGCTGGCATGCCTTTAACTGGTTTCTGACCGGAACAGCCGAGTGCGGTAGCACAGGCTTCCGTCTTCTCATTGGTTGGGGGTATTTTACGGCTTTTGGTTGGACAGGACCTACTCCCTACCAGTAGATATTTTTCAACAGCAGAGGCTGACCATGTGCCCCGCTCCTGGAGCTGTAAAGGTGGGCTAGAGCAGGTCATCTGGGAGATCTTAATTCTTGGGAAGGGCTGTCCGGACTGGAAAGCATTTTGCTTGTTTTTTTGGCCGAGACCGAGGCGATCTCTCCGTCCGGAAGCAGCATATTTCGCGTTTTTCCTCTGGTAAAGCTCGGGATTGATGGTGGTTATTCATTATCGTTGCCACATTCCAGCCCTTGTTGACCATATAATGGCTCACCGCGTGCCAACAGTACCATTAGCCTTGCGCAGTGAAGGTAAATCAGTGACTACTGTAGGATTTGGTGCGGGTGGCACAACTGACTGCGGATGCCGCTGTTGGTCGGTAGTGCCCAATCATACGTATTTGTGGGGATATTATTGGGGTGACCGCTCTGGGTGAGGTAGACGTTTTTTTTCGCATTCTGGCACTGTTATCGGCGACTTTCCTTCTCAGGAGACGATCTCGCTGAATTGCGTCCTTGTGGCCGTGCGGTAGATGGTACGTCGGCGCGCAAGGGATGGGCAAGGCGCAACGAGCTGTACCGACGCGGCTTCCTTCCTCGTTTGGCTTCCACCGACTCGTTGCAGTGCTGCTTTCTCACACGATCGATTGAGTTTCACATCACTGTTGTGTCCCCCCTTCGCCAAGGCACTCACTGCCTGTTTTTTCTTTCGTTGGAAAGCCTCACATTTGAATCAATTGCCTGTACAATGTTAGCTGGTGGCGGTGAAGGCAGACGAATGGCGGCGCCGAACGTCGAAGGTGATGGGCCAGGCGAAACCACAGCTGGGGCTCGTCAGGGAATTGTTCAACGAAGGCCGGGATCTGGGCCTCGAAGAAGCAGGTGAGGTAGACTGCCGTTTTAGTTTTTGGACGACTTCTAGAGTGCGTAGGTAGGTTTAGTTGCGAACACCTAACCCGTGCTCGACGTCTCTCTGTGCGTTCGTTTGGCAATATTAGGATGGTTGACTTCGATCTCTTTTTTTCTGTCTTGTACTGGTCTGGTTTCGCTACAAAGCGCTATCTTCTCCGTCTAAATCAAAAGGCTATTTCTTTCGGGTAGAACTTTTGGGAACGCCTCACCCGCGCTTGATCAGGTATACGTAAAGAAAAATGGCGAGCCCCCTCACCTTGGACCCTAACTCCACCGCAGGTGAAGATGGAGGCGTTTTCTACCGGGGACGCGAGATGGAGTGCCTCTCCACGATGCTCAAGGAGGGCGATGATTGGCTCGCGCAGCTCGCAGAGGTGCTTGAAGGGACCCCAGACAAACCCACCACGAATCCCTCACTCCCGCCTTTATCGCAACGATTGAAGTCGAAAGTGCCTGACGTGGATGCGTGCGGCGCGGATGAGGTCACCGTCAGGCGAGGTGGAGGTGCCTGCGACGAGGCTGGTGGCCGACGGACCAGGCCGAGAGAGCATTCTGCGGTCGATTGGAATGGAAGCAGAAGTGCCGGGTGGGAGGCTTCCGCCGGCACCGGTAGCAGCAGCACGAGGTCAAGAAAACGCGGCAAGGTCATCGGCGGCGGCAGCGGCGGTAGCAACCGGAACCGGCCCCAGATAGTCGGAAAGGTGGAGAATGCTGACACTGTCGTCGAGAAACCGTCACAGCTGGAGACCAAACGTGAAAGTGGAGTACTGAGCGGAGGTGGAAAAACTCCTCCGACCGCTGCGCGAGGCGGTGCCGCGGCTTTGTCAGGACGCGGGAAGAGAGCGACAGGGTGTTGTGCTTCTGAGCGCAAGAACCAGCGTGGCGAGGGCGGCGATCGTCTTTCTCCTTATCAAGAAGGGGCAAGGCTTGCTTCGGTGAGTGGCACGCGCTCGAGGGCTTCGCGGCGAAGCCCCCATGATGAAGTATTGATGTTTTTTAACCGGTCTGGGAGCCAGGTAAAGCGACCTAGAACCAGCAAGTGTCTTACATCTTGCCAAGCGTCTATCAAAAGAGAGACCATCTAGGAAGAGGGTGTACCAGTACGAGTTATCTGGTACCTGGTACTGACATCAATATTCGAATCAGCACGATATTCACTAGGGTAATATGGTCCATACTGTCATTACTGTAGTGAAGTCCCAAGACCGTTGAGGTGCCGGTCCCTTTTGTAGGTAGTAGGTGTTCTCCTGTGCTATCATACCCTAGATTTCGGGTGGTGTTGGTTACTTTGCTTAGGTGTCGTTCCCCGTGTCATAATAGGTGCCCTGCGCCCAGCACCAGGCTGGACCCGGCCCCATGTGCGGCTGCTCCCCCTGGAGCGTGTCTCTACGGTAGCCGATGACCTACAATAGTTACTGGGTGTTCTCCAGAGGTTAGGTGGTTGCCTCGGCCCGGCGCTCCACTTAAATTGCGAAAGCACGCTCACACACATTGGAACATTGGACATTGGACAGAGCAGACGATCTACTGTACTCATCCACTTATTTCGGGGAAGATACATACAACTCTGATTCTTATCATCTGCGAGATCTATAAAATATATATGTAAATTTTCCGGTTGGATAGGGAATCAGGACGGGCACCGGGTGTACTGATGCAGCTGGGTAGAAATAACGATTTAGTGTGGAGAAAACACACACGCGTTGTCATTGCGACTACCCTAAGTATTTTGAGCGCACAGCTGATTTGGCGATTTCTACCCATCCAGAGTGAAGGAGAAGGTGAAGGTGCATTGATCGCATGATTTCGCCTACTTTCCTTCATGCAGAGAAACACGAGGAGGAAGATGCGATGAACGCACTTTTTTGTCGAAGGCCCTTCATGCGGCGTAGACGGGAGGAGGAAACTACTTTCATCACACAGCTTTTGTCGAGTTTTCTTCGTGCGCGAAGGGGGGGAAGATGCATCGAACATACTGGTAGTATTTTTGTAGTAAAGAGTTTTGTCGAATTTCCTTCATGCAAGGCGACTTAGAGGAGGGACAGGCATTGAACAAGCAGTTTTTTCGCGTTGCTTTCGCGTTGCTTTCGCGCAGGTTGAAGGAGGAGAACGAGAGAAGGCAGACGAGCCGGCTCCCTGCGCGGTGGACCTGATGAGGCTCGAGCGAGTGCTCGATAGGGCGCCACCTGGGCTGCAGATGGTCGAAGCCACCAAGGCTAAAAAAACGGCCACGAGGTAAACTTGTTGCCACAAATCTGTTGCTTTCTGCTACGAGCGAAGGCAAGTTTCTGTTTCGACACAAAGTTAGAGACCCCTTTCGAGCGACCTGAAGCGTCCACGCCGGCCTTAGCACTCCTCCCAAAAGGTAAAAACCTGTTTTTGGATTTTCCCCAAATTTCGTTCCCATCGCACACAAGTTGACGATACTCACAAACGCCTGTCTGAGCGAGTTCTTACAAGCGACGGCTTGCTGTTAATATAGTTTCACCCTCCGGCGGATGTGTGAATATACAGTTTATGCTCATCACACGTTCACATAGAAAATTCGTGTCGGGACTTAACTGTGTTGCAGTGAATATCGTTGTTGAGGTATTGCACTATTTTTATTAATATCAATATCGTGGCAATGTTATTCTGATGGCACCTTTCGATAGGCTGCCTTGGCCTCGGACTTAGGGTAGGGTTAGAGTATCGACACGTGAAGAGTGCAGCAGAAGCGCGTCGGTGTGTATGCTGCCCAAGACAATAAAGATTGGAACAAGAGTCCAACCGGATTGTCTCACGCTCTGTGACATCGGAGGGAACGCGGTTTCCGGGACAACAACGTTCGTCGCGAGTGCGTTGGCGCCGAGATTGCCGCACCCGCTGTCCCTACCCTTGCTTCTGGCGAAGACACACTTCTCATAAACCCTAGCTGGCTGCAGTTTTTCTTGTAGCTTTGAGCCCTTAAATTGCGAGCTACAGTAGTTATAGACGCTTGTAGACGCTTGTATGGTACCACAACGGTATTCGCCGTATGCCGACGACGCCACAACTCACCAGGCGACGGCCAGAGCGTACAATCTGTGGCATACCAGGTACTTACGGCGTTAGAACAGCCGGCTGGCGTTGTTAGCTTAGCTTCGGGCAGCTATTAATAGTTCAGCGACCTTCGTAGGGGTGTATCGTGATCTCTCTTTACGGCATGTGATGCGCCGCGACAACCTTCGTCGTTACCTGCGTCTCCAACCCTCACCGCCCGAAACATTATCGACACTATATCACTACCATAAATAATTTTGCCGTTCCTCGATCGCTTCCCGTGCGTGTGTGTGCATCTTATGTATCTTATGTATCTTATGTATCTTATGTATCTTATGTATCTTATGTATCTTATGTATCTTATGTTATGTATCTTATGTATCTTATGTATCCTATGTATCTTATGTATCTCATGTATCTTATGTATCTTATGTATCTTAATGTATCTTATGTATCTCATGTATCTTATGTATCTTAATGTATCTTGTGTATATTATGTATCTTAATGTATATTATGTATCTTATGTATCTTATATGTTTTATGTATCTTATGTATCTTATGTATCTTATGTATATTATATATCTCATGTATCTTATGTATCTCATGTATCTTATGTATCCTATGTATCTTATGTATCTTCTGTATCTTATGTATCTTAGAGCCGACCACGTGGCGAGAACGGTGTGGGCCCTATTATATGCGGCGTCAAAGCATGGTCTGGACGTCCTCGTTCCCGAGCAGCGACCACTGCTCTTGCACCCCGTCAAACCTACGGCGACGAACCGTACGGCAGGGCATTCCTCCTACCCAGACGCGGGTGGCAAAGCGCGCGCATCGGAGACAGCTGGGAAAGGAAGATGTGGTGCGATCGCTGCTGTACCGGCGAGACGGAAGGGTGGAGCTGGTGGACGTGGCGAGGAGAGAGCTGGGGCCGGTCAGGAGGTTGACGGCTCGGACGGGGCAACGAGGAACGGTGAGGCTGGCGATAAGAGCGCAGAAAACGCGGGTGGTGGCCGGGACTTGTGTACAGAGGGAGTCACCAAGGGCCAAGTTTGTCAAGGTCATGGTTATGTAGATGCTGCTGGCGTCGGTGGTGGTTCTGCTGGAATTGAGTCGAGAAGAGGCGTGGGCGACGATGGCGCGGGTGTGCTCTCTGCAGGGGCGCATTCGGAGACCCGAAGCGAACGGCACGACGAGCCGGTGCGTGGTAGTGTTGCCTTAGCCGATAGCTTCGAGAGTGGAAATTCGTCGATGGACGATACCTGGTCGTCATGGACAGATAATGGGGCAACTACACGCGTGGCACCTTGTCCGGAAGTTGTCGCGGTTGCGGTCACCACTCGAAGCGGAGGGAAGAAACACATGTCGGTGCTGGTCGCCGAAGAGGAACAACAGATTGCGCCGCCGCCACCACTAGTTGCTGGGGAGGATGGAGAACCTTCAGCTCTTCCGCCCAAGCCAAGAATGTCGCAGGTGACCTACCACGGTATTCTGCCTGTCGGCACCCTCTTCGCACGATTGAACCCCCCATCGTGCAGGCAATATTTGTAGACACGAGCTTGTGGTGGGGAAATTTTGCAGGTCCGACGCTCCTGCAGCATGCTTAGTGTGTTCAGGGGGTTGAGGGTTAGGGTGAAGGTTTGAACAATAGTGATGTTACTGAGTACGCGTGCTGTTATAGGGTTTAGGTGTACTCGTAGCACCTTTTGGGCGAAATCGTACTCGTTCCGCCCGACAGAGCACTCAACTAAGGAAGCACCCCTTACCCTTACCGTAAGGTATCATTTCTGCAGTTGTGCAGTTGTGTTGCACGGTGATAATGTCTTGAAGCGTATTCATAGGCGATGTGAGTGCTCATCGACGTTCTCTCAAACTCATTTTTGGGTGCTACTGCAGGAGTTGAGGTATTGAGGTATTGAGGTATTGGGGTGTCGTGTCGCCTAAGGGAAAGGGCTCAGAAAATGTTACCAGTAGTACTACTACAGGCCGCCTAATATACAGTATACCAGGTAGTATATACAGTACTGACCTGTGAAATCCTATTCCTCCCACAGGCTTGTGCCTGCAAACAGGTCGAGGTCCCATCGAATGGTACTTGTTCCGGTTTTCCCCTGTGGGTGCATTCCGAGCGCTGAAACCATGCACTCTTGTAACCTTCTCCTTCACGTTGCAGTCATTACCCCATACATAGGGAATACATAATCCATTTTCTTCTACTTACCTCATTACTGTCCCCTGTCTACCACGCCCGTGGGCGTGACAGCGATACATGCGTACTTGGTATGGGTAGTGCTTACCACGTATAATACTAGGCATATGTATATATTCTATCAGATACAGTGGACAGTTTTCGATGGGATGCCCGATCTCTCAAGTGAATACGCGTAACGTTCAAGATATATACTACCGCCGCGAGAGGATGCAGCCTCTGGGCGTGGCTCCGTCGTACGGATATTAAGGCTTAGGGCCACTTTATTGGCGGGTAACAGAAATACCATGTTGTGTTGGCCCTTAGGCTTCATCCCCGAGCGCGCGATTGGCCACCTGTGACAGCGTCTGGAAGCCTGAAGTTGCTGGTTATACCGCTGTACGCGAGTTCGAATACAGGCAGGGTGCTTTCGTTGAAGAGTGTCGATCGTGACATTGTTGCAGTGCTACTGTGTGAGCCCAAAGGGTTCTGCTGCGACAGTCCCTGCTCGAATTGCGCTTCGCGACATGGGCGGCGCCCGTTGTTGGTGTGGTGCGCAGGTTTACCAGGCGATTCGAAGCTGCAGAGGACTCGCTCCAGTCTTTATCCCCGGAGCTTCTGAGCTGGAGAAGCTCGTGGCTTCTGCCGAGGCTTGGGCGTCGAAGGCGTGCGGCGTTTTAAAGATCAAAGTGAGCAGCTTCTCTAGGGCTCTGCGGCGTGTGCGGGGGCAAGTTACGTGTTGACGCCAGAGTATAGTTTGACCATTGGGCTGGCCTGCACCTAGCAGGGGTGGGTTTTCTCCACGTGGTGTTGCATGGGAGTTTCAGCTTGGTCTATCGCCACTGCGTTGCTGTTGTGACTAATACGTACTCCTCTTCCAATCATGCAAGAGCTAGAGACCGCACGCATTAACATGTCAGTTTTGCGCTTTCGGCAAACTCAATCCGCATGATTTGGCAGTGGGTTGACCTTCAAGCGGCCGACTTCACATGGTAGGTGCTCATTGTTGTGTTGGCGGCATTTATGTGGCATCTGCCGCTCACGAACTCTTTACCATCTGAACCAAGGCTGAACACACTTGCAGTAAGTAGCCCATGCTCGATTCTAGCCCATGCTCGATTCCTAGATATGTTTCTTCCCGGTAGGCTTCCTTACGGGCTCCCTATCATAGCTTACCCCCTATATACATATACCTATGTCTTGTGCTGTTGAGATGCTTTGTTTCTGTCCCATCTGAACAACATTTCCTATGGAGAACTCCAAAGTTTGCCTCATAAAGCTCGGCCTCGCCATACCATCAGCAGCAGAGTTGAGATATTTCGGAACGACGCAGGACCCGCCCCCCCTCCGAGGCTACCGCTCCAATCCACGTCAGAAAAGGAGAAAAATAGTTATTATCGCGGTGAAATTTTCCGAGATCGCGAGGAACTCCGCTCAGCGTGCGCCTTGGTGATGCCGCACGAAACGGCTCCGCGGTCAAAGGCGAGATGCGCTCGCGGGAGTTTGCGTTATACAAGGATATCTTGGCGTTACGGCTGCTATTGCCGGTGCCTGCCCTACGAACGGCCCTCACGTTTGTTTTTGTGCCACGGTCATTGCCGACGATTGCGCTGTGAATGACCCTGAGGACGTTTTGGTGTCACGGTAATTGCCAATGCTTGCCCTGCGAATTGTTGGTTAGTGGCCCTGCTGATGACCTACTGTCTTTTTGTCTGGGCATCGACAGATCGAGCTGAACACAGCGCCGGAAATTGACGCGGCTGTCAAGGATAAGAAGGACGAAGACGTGTCCAAAGAAACTGCGGAGAGCAAAGACGGTTCCAAGGAGAAGGAGAAGAGCAGGTGGGCAAAGCTGGGTCTGGAGAGCTCAGCGATGTCCGCCTTAGAGGAGAAGCTGCAGGAGGTTGCGGTGAGTGGGAAAGACATGCAGGACACAAGCGTAGGGTGCGATGGGCTCGAAATGTAAACTGTCCTATGCTATGCGCTGCTGCGGCTCTGTAGCGGTCGGTCGGAAATTTCTGTTGCACGTTTCACCCCACAAGTGCACCCACGCTTTAGGGGGAGAGTTACTTGAAAGTAGAATCACATGTTTTGCAGTAGTCGTGGAAGAGTTGAGTAAGCGCGCTGCTTGCAGACCGGGCGAAGCTAGGCGTGTTGGAGAGGTACATCGTGGCGCCGTTGGTACAGAAAAGAAGGTACGGCACAGCGTTTTCCTGTCGAGTGCACCCACCGCCCTCCGTAAGAGGGTTGACTTTTTTTCTGGCGTATGGCGCTTTCTCGAGCCTGTTCCAGGGCAGAAGATGATGATGATGATGATGATGATGATGATGATGATGATGATGATGATGATGATGATGATGATGATGATGGAGGGTTTCGTGGCACCCGTTATGACTATTACGGAGGACCATAGTAGTTAATAGGACCAAATATTGTCAGCAAAAATAGCGAAATATATGGTTGTTTATGTGCACCATAGGTCCTATTTAATATGGTCCCCCGTATTAGTGATTTTGCATGGTGCATGGTGCATGGTTCGTTTGATTGGGCGGCGTATCGCACGCGAGAAGCGCTGACAAACGGCGCTTCCTGTTTATTTCACGAAGAAGTTTGCCATCGTCCATTCCGCGTCGCTTTTTTCCGTGTAGCGGTAGAGTAGTAGCGAGTAAAAGTCATGGCGCATACGGCGCAATCCCCAGATTGGCATACCATATGTGGAGATAAAAGAGGAACGCCCTATTGTAGCATGCCCGCTGCCTTGGAATTTGTTGACGTTGTGGTGCCTTGATGGGTCTCTGTGCTCGTGGGTCGACAGGAGTTTTCTTTGGCGAGAGAGCAGCGAGAAGAAGAGCTCGAGAGAGAACGCGTCCTCAAAGAAAAGGAGGACACCAAGGAACGGGAGAGGCAGGCTAGGCTCGACAAGCTCGCCAGATACAAGTGTTTAGCCAAGCGGCGGCGGCCGCGGGGGAGGGTCGAGGGTGGCGTCTCGACGGAAGGAGCCAGCGCGGTTGGGCGTGACGGTGTCGCCGGAAACGATGTCGGGAATGGGTTTGGTGAGGGGGCGGCCTCAGCGTGGGAGGCCAGGCGCTCGCCGCGGTGCATCAGCAGGTGAAAATATTAGCTGCGTTCGGTGCCGCTACTTTTACGCGTTTCGGGTCACGCACCTCTTAGGGTTACGGTCAGGGAGGATTCCCGCTTCATGCTGTACTGCTGGCAGCCTCTTGACTTTGTGTCCAGGCGCAACTCCCGGCTCATGGGCTGTAACACGCTAAACGATTCGGTCGCCGCTGTAGGGAGATAGCTCCCGCTCGACTCGACGGAACTGTGTTCCTCCTCCCCGCCTTGCAACCCTCCTCCTTGTAACATAGGACTTGTGTCAGTTCTTGTCTCGTGCGTTTTTGGTGTTCCCGTGGCCTCCCAGCGACCAACATGTTGCAGGTGTTATCCTGTTTTATTTCATTTTTTCCGTGTACAGTGTTTAGCCAAGGGTGGCAATCTAGGGATGCATGGTCAAGGCGTTGTCTCGCGATACGTGATTGCGCTTTTACGCGTGGGACCAAATCTCGACGCCCCATACTGCGGTAAATTTGGTTAGGTGGAGTTCCTGTTTTGGGGTGTATCTGATTGCGGGAGTGCCTTTCTTATCCGGCGCCAGTGCAGAATGGCTTGTCCCATCAAGACAACTTGTGTTAGAAAATAGACAAGTCGCCGCATCTGGCACGGCATCGCCAATCCTCAAAGCTGTGTTCGCTTTCCTTATCATCTCCATCGCTCCGCTCGCCAACCATCGTAGACCACCAGCGCGCCCGTTTTCGCCAACTGTGCTGCAATTAGGCAAGGTACGTACTGGTCTGGTAAATAGTGCTATTCGTTTCCCTGTGTGTGACCGTAACAACGTCCGCCGCATGCTGACGGCGTAAGGCCCGGCGTGCGTTTTTTGTGCACGACGGCCAAACCTAACACCTAATACCTAACACCTCACACCTCGCCCTCTCCCTACCAACGACCCCCTCGAAATCAGCGTGGATGGGGGCGGCGCTGATACTTCAACCCGAAGACCAGGGGCAGAGGCCGTCGATGCTGGCATGGCCACAAAAAACGGTGACAATTTTGCGAGCGCGGCGGGGGTACCCGCAGGCCCCTCCACCGGAGACAATATCGAGGGATGGAGGGCAGAGGACGAGGACGCCCTCCACTGCCTGTGCAGATTGCCGGCAGATACCGCCCGGTTCAGGACGCTGATGACGTGCGACTTATGTCACAGCTGGTTTCACCCCGCCTGCGTCAGGGTGAAGGTGAGGGAGATACGATTCGTGCAGGAAAAGCGGTCGCGTCGATCACCGTAGTGTTTTTTTCCCCCCAGGGTTTGGTAGGAAGCCTCTCCGACCCAAAAAGAGCGGAGCGGCCATGTTTTGGAACTAACGAACGACTTACGAAACGCATGATATGAGCTGCATTTAAAGAAACATACACGAACCGTCAACTTTAGCAGTACTTTAGCAGTACTTTAGCAGTACTTTAGCAGTACTTTAGCAGTAGGGTTAGCATACTGGTAGGTCCTATAAAAAGGGCCTATAGTAAATAGGACCAAATGTTATTAGTAAAAATAGTGAAATATATAGGGTTTTGTTTGTACCGTAGGTCCTATTTAATACAGTAATACTTTAATACTGTAATACTTTACTACTTTACTACTTCAATACAGTATGCCCCCCCTTAATATATGACAAACTTTGAAGGATAGGTGGAAAGGCTAGCTATAATACGCTCGTATGATTTGTTTCAAGGTGCATCCCGTTTATTGTCGTCGTCCTTCTTTTTTCTCTCCTGTCGTACAGTAACTATTAATACTAGTTGTACTCTATCAATCGTACCTCATATCCGGCGGCATACAGCCGTGTCGTACCCCCCCCTCTACCCACTGCGGTGCATATAGATTTATTGTACGTGTCTTGCCTCGTCGACTCGCGTCTAATTGCGCAGCTATTTGCGAAGGATTAGAGGCTCAACGGTATACAGCACGGTGCACTTTGAATGCTGTATATGCCGTGCTTTATTCGGCACTGGAAACCCTTGGGCACTGCACATAGGACCGTTTCGGATGACCGAAGCAGTTAGGGTCAGAGCGGGACCGTTCTGGCAGTGGTGAAAAAGAAAGCCCTTGAAGAGGAAGGGCAAGGACCCATGCCACTACAGTGCGGTAGAGGGGGTACTGTTGGGCCACTACAGTGCGGTCCAGGAGGTACTGTTGGGCCACTACAGTGCGGTACAGGGGGTATTGTGGGGCCACTACAGTGCGGTAGAGGGATCCTCGCCTGAGGAGCGACCATTAGCACGAGTGTACACTTTTGAAATGCGAACGCCGTTTGTGTTTTTGTGCTTTCTAGTCCATCTATCAGGTATCACGTTCATGGCTAGCCCGTGGTAGCTTTCGTCAGGATGCCCTCCGTTTTTTTCTTCAGTTGGTAGTTGACAGTTAGCCAGTTAGCCAGTTAGCCAGTTAGCCAGTTAGCCAGTTAGAGTTAGCCAGTTAGGCAGTTAGGCATATAGGTCTCCTCATGTATGATAGGAATCTGTCATACAGTACACGGTCAATAGTTCAATAGTATGCTGGTCTGCTACCGTCGCATGACTCCGAGGTGAGGATGCTGATAGATACAGCTGACTGCTATTAATAGCTCGTTGGTTATTGTTTATATCTAACAAAAAACAATCTAGGGTCCGTATGCCTGTTGAGCCCGGGCCATGTGAATTGCCCAAGGGTTACAACCCGTTTAGTCGGCGGTATTCACCTACCTAAAGGCGGGACTATGGCGGTTCTTCTTCACGGGATTATGTGAAGTCAGTCCCCTTCGAACGACGTGGGAATGAAGATGAAAAAGTTACTCGATTAGGGTATCTCCGTAGATATCGCCATGGTTGCTATGATGCCGTTTGCAGTTTCTTCGGCGCACTATAATGGGTCGGCTCGTTCGCATGCGGTTGTCATAGTCGTTGCTGTGGTGCCGTTTACGGTTATTTGAAGCACACCACAATGGCATGTGGCAATACTAATAGAAGCTGGTTGCATCAATAGCATGGCACATTCTATGGAGGCGCTTCCAGCGTTCCAGACAGGCAATGCGCACGAACCTATCCCGCTCAAGCTTCGATTGTGTATGGGTCGAGTTGACTGGGTGGAGCTTTTTCTTTCGCCACTCCCACCACTGGTTTGCTCCGGCCAATGGCGCAGGTTCAGGATGGTTAATGCCCCGCCCACGCTGTATTAGTAGTGGCGCTTTCGTCGTGTTTCTTTTTTTTGTGCACCATGCAAAGGACATACGACACGCTATGCCCTGTAGCACCCGAGTGTTCTTCGCGGGTACGCGGTGTAGGCCGGCTGTTTTTTGGGTTTTGCTGACGATGGCAAGATATTGACGAACCACCCGGTCGCAGTTGTTGTATTGCTGCCAACGAGAGCGGACTGCTGTGATCTTGCTAAGCGCGCTTGCCGTCGCTTCTAAGAGGTATACTGCAGGTGCACAGTAGTAACCGGTAGTAACCGTCTCGTCTGAGTCGCATCGAGAGTACGCTAGCTTCGCTTCAAGGTGTTAAGGTGTTGAGTACTGAATCGCGACTCAGGTGCCTGTAACTGATTTCAAGAAGATTTCTAGAACAAGCATATGTCATACGCCTACCAAGCGTGGTATTGATAGAATCCGCCAACGTATGGCACGTAAGCTTGAGACGGAGGCACCGAGAAGTTACATTGCGTTCCCATTTCCTCCAGTTCTAAAGGTCGAGCACCGAACGAATGGGCACCGAATGGGGTGGGGGCGCAAGGACCAAGCTAAACGCAGAGAACATGCCGACTGTGACAAACGTCATGCGTGATTCGTTCGTCGAAAGCGTAGGGGGACTACGGTGTGTTGCGGGCTGCAGTAGCTGAGAAAACGAAGTGTTGGGACACAACCCATATAACAGCTCCGCGTTGATCGCCCCTCGAGCACCACGTGAGCGTATATTAGTTCCGGAAGAGCAACATAGAGGCACGCCACGAAAGACTGCGTACCGACTATCGACTACCAGGTGGACCCATTCCCGGGTGCCTCACACACCGCAATCGCACAACTATGCGCCTTATTACTCTCCGAAGGGTCTGGAAAATCGTCCACGACGTTCCCACGGGACAACCGACGGGAGTAGGACCCCTGTTGGTTAGGCTAGAAGTTTGGGGGCAATAACGAAGAGAGGGGACCCTCAGAAAGGATACAAGTCAAACGAGCGACGACATCTGAGATAAAGGATGGGTCAATACGTATGGGTGTGATCTCATGCCGCAGCAGAGAGGCCTCATTGATCCCAAACAAGATACGAAGTAACCTACGACGCGATGTTGCAACACTAATCTGAAACAGAGAAGAGGGGCAGGGTGGGTCCCTTCCCGGGAAAGCCTTATTGTTGTACTGGGAGAGGGCGATTGATTCTCACTCCGTAAGCGATATCGCAGCTCTACAACAACAGACAAAGTAGGAAGAGGCTGAGAAAAAACAGACGATCCCGCCCGCCCATCGTTGGTAGCGAGATATACCGTCGACAACTACACTAGTTTTGTTAGTGTTTCTTTTGTCGGGGTACCTACTCTCTACTCTCTGCGACGAGGTGTGGCATCGATTGCTAGGAAATCAAGGCGGGAGTGGTAGCGCTGGGTGAGAGTCTCCGCCTGGTCGTAGCAGGAGGCCTGACCCTAACCCTATCCTAAACTAGATTCCAGTACGACTTATGCTACTTAGGGTTAGGGTTACAACAGCAATTATAACCAATAATGGTGTTTATAGGCACTCAGTAGGGGGAAACATTCATTCAGGGTATGTCGTGGGTTCTGATTGATATAATATGATACTGGTAGGTATAACGACGGTGGACCATAGCACTATTTACGGGGGACCATAGTTTATAGGACCTACCTTTCACACACAAAAACTAGACAATTCCCTATTTTTACGTACAATATTTGGTCGTTTTCACTATGCCCCCCTGTAATATAGCACTGTTGTAGCACTCATAGTGTCTACAACGTGGCCCAGGTTGGACAAAATCGTTCGTAGTCCGCACTACAACAGCATGTATTGTCCGGTCCCCAAATTGCATCTTTATTCCGAGAAGATTCCGAGAAGATTTGGGTTAGGGTTATAGGGTTAAGAGACCACTGCCACTCTCTTCGGAAATGTAAGGGTTAGGGTAAGGGTATGAATACGGACATGAATATGGATAAAAATCAAATCCTTGCGTTGCCGGACAGAGTACTTCGTGAAGTACGTCTATCTCAAAACCATTACCCTGGTAAATGCGGAAGCTGCGCCAAGGTCTATATATACTTGTGCTGATCATCCATCGTCGTTCATGTGTTACTGTCGACTGTTAGGGTTAGGGTTAGGGTTACTGTCGACTGTTAGGGTTAGGGTTACTGTCAACTGTTATGGTTAGGGTTAGGGTTACTGTCGACTGTCAGGGTTAGGGTTAAGGTCACTGTCGACTGTTTTGACGCTGATCGCTCTCCGACGCAGGAGGTGAGAGAGAGCCGAGGGAGCAACAGCCAGGCTCTGCCGTTCGCTTGCCCGATGTGTCAACATGCAAGGGGTGGCGTGTCGAATTTCGCCTGCCCCCCGTCGCCCGGTGAGACCTTGAGGACGTGATGTTTTTCTGTTGTTGTTGTTGTTGTTGTTGTTGTTGTTGGGGTTTAATTGTCTTGGTGGGATCGGGGGTTGAGAAGAGGCTTTTTTTCCAATCGAAATTTTGGGTGTGCAACGATTGTAGCAGTTGTGTCCTTAGGGAAGGGAATGCTTTTGTTATACATGTGTTGATTTTGGGGTGGGGCCTTTCGTCGATGTTGTCCCCCGTGTTCCGGTGGCTTTCCGCGGATTAAGGGTTAGCTAGGTCTCGAGTTGTGGGAGACGTCACTACTTGGTGTTGAAGTTTTTGTTTTTATGTTGTGCGAAGTGGAATCGGGTTTATCAATAAAAGGCTTTCTCCACCGAAGCTTCAGGGCGTGCACCAATTTCAGTATTTGTGTCCCTGTATAGATGCGATTATGTGGATAGTGGTGTGTGGCATTGGTGGCGTTTGTATTTTGTGTCGACAGTGTCTATAATGGTGCGGTGGGTTACCGCAAAGTTCGGTTTGGGGGTAGATTCTCGTGCGTCGTTTTGCAGATCGGGCTTCACTGCAGAGTATTTAATAACCATGATCAGAGCGCAAACACTGCCAGGGCAGGTTGTTCGCGTGGCTGAATATAAGTCTGGGGGTAGGGTTCTCTCTTCCGTGTTGTTATTATCAGTGTTTTTATCAGTAGGATATTCATGCGTCCTCATTCGGAAGGTGAGACTACAATACCATTTTAGCGAGGCCGACGAAGGCAAACCGTAGTCTGCGCGAGACCAGCCGATGGCACCCTCGGGTTTTCGGGCATTCGGGCATTCGGGCATTCGGGCATTCGGGCATTCGGGCATTGCCATCTCTCTGTGTAGCAACAAAAACATGTAACACTGGAGACATCAATGTTTCCGGCGCATGCCGATTGTGCTGCTCCCCCTTTCCCCCTCCTTCCACCCGAAAATAGGTTTTTACATTGGGAGGCGGATGCACCGACCGGGACTGGCTGAGCTCGAGCCCCTGGTGGCACATGCGGAGAGACTCCCGCTCGATGGAGTGGACGGCCAGGATTACCTTAGGTAAACATCATGCGGCTCGCTGCTGTCGGCGCATAGACTCCGCGAGTGGACTGCGCGAAGTATAAAGAGGGTCGACCTTCTGCCTGGACCAACTCTAGTTTGCCCTTTTGACGGAAGTCGAAGTCGGGGAGGACTACCCCGCGCTGGCCTCCACCCCCTATCTCGCCTGAAGTGTGCGGCAACAGCTGACGACGGGACAGTTACGCCCAGTGCCGGAGTATTTGCCTTGTTGCTCTGCTAGTGACGTTGACGAGCGACGATCTAATCTTTTCGCTGCGCGTGCTCGGGTTCCAATCCACTCCGACAGTGTGCTGTTGTTGTACCTGCGCTCAATGAAAACCGCACAATAGTCGACAAACAGCGCGGAAATCTCGTCATGCGTCGTTCGTAAGATTGATAGGGTGATAGGGGAGTCTTTCTTTCGAGCGCGCAATCGTGACACGAGGCCGTGCGAGCCAACCGGCCGAGCCCGCGCATGAATCAGCACGCCAGTGGTCAATTCGGTTCGGGTGGAAGATCGACCGCTCTGCTGTTTGTTTGTGCGCCTGCCAGCTATATGGTGAAGCAGGTGGTTGATTGGAGTTGCCGGTGTCACGCGGCGGTGAAGGACGTTCAAGAGTACATACAAGGGGGGTCAGGCGCTGGGCTTCAAACGTGAGTTGTGTGTCAGAGTGCGTGCGTACGATGGGGGGAATGTTGGACGAGGTGGTTGGAGGTGTGATAGCAGGTCTGGTCCAGGTGTGGTGGCAGGTGTTTTCGGGACTGTCGTGAGCGGTATGGAGGTCGGTGAGCTTGGAGGTGTCGCGGAGGACCTCCTGTATACCGTACCGGAGACCTGTAGTATATTTTTCGTGGGACGGAACCGTGGGCATGCTGCTGAGTCCTTTTGCGAGCTTAGCTGCCTACATATCACTCGTTAGTGTTAAGGGCCGTTTTATTTTTTCCGCTGATTGATGGCTTCGCACGACATCTGCCTCAAGTCACTTTCAACTCGAGTTGTACACTCCGACGTTCGCCGACAGTAGATGCGGAATAAATTTGGGATAGGTTGTGGGTCTGAACGGCCACCTGGCTGCTTCGTTCCGAGCAATTTTCTGACTCCAACGTTACCCACCTGGGCTTGAAACTAAAAAACGAAAAATTACGAGACTATGGCTCGAGACCGAAAGCTTGTGTAATGGTGGCTTCGGCTGCTTCTTGTCTCGAGGTTGCCGTGGTGAGGGTTGAAAGGCACCTCCGGTTAGGGAAAAGTTTAGGAACCTTTGGGGCCAAAAAATGCATACGCCAGGTAGATTATCTGCATCCTCTCGTTGCCGCTATGATATGTTCTGCAAAATCGTCATCATACAGATCCTGCCCGAAAATCATGTGCGAAAGATCTGTGTCTCACAGATAATACCCAAACCTGAACAAGAACAAGACCATTCAGATCAAGTATATCGGGGGTCTGTCTGCCCGTAAAGCTCCACTGTAGATGATGAAAGAGGAACCTAGTCTGCCGCATGTCTCGAACAATGTCCCCGGAAGTTGAATATTCAAGGATGCCAATCGAAGGTAGAAAACTGTTGGCACAAAAATGACGTGTGTGAGCTACGCGAGTATGTTGCAAAACAGGCAAGGAAGTTCCAGCAGCGCTACGCTAGCTACCTGAATTTGACCAGGCAAGGCACACCATGACGGCGATGGCTCTTGGACGTTACCGCAACTAGCTCTGTGATTGTGAAACCGCTTTTATTTGCATTTGCAGTTGCCATGCCTAACCCTCTCTTGTTTCGGTCTCACCAATCGCCTCTCTTGTGCACACCGCCTGTGCCCGTGGGTGGGGGCTGCCCTTTTTTTTTTAAGGTGCACACCTGGTATAACCGCACGGAAGTTAGCCAGCGAGGCTGCTGGACAGATGGACGTGCGAGCGTCATTCTTGCCGCGGACGGAAGGTTTGCCATCAAGCATATGGACCAAATCGAGCAGCACACCCCGCGATAATGACACTAACCCTAAGGCTAAGGCCAAGGCTGGCGAAGGCGCCGATAGCTCCGAGCAGTCTTTGGGCGACACTAGAAGAAACTTGCACGCGGGGCTGAAGGAGACCGCCAATGTGTTATGCCCAGTGCCAGGGGCTCCAGCAACTCCTGCGTGTCCACCCGCCGTCGATGCTGCTGCGCTCTCGGGCGATCGCACCCCAGTTGCACTCAAGCAAGGCCATCAGGCGGGAGGTGGTAGCGGGTCGGCCCCAACCGCGCAGGGTGCACCAGCACCTGCTGCGCATAGTGTGGGAAACCTGCAAGGTGGTGCGCAGGCGGCGGTCGCTCAAGGGGGCGTCGCGGGCGCGAATATAGCGGAAGCAGGCCCAGAAGAACTTGTAGCCTCCGAAGTGGGTGCAGCTCCCGTTGGATTCAGCGAAGGCGCCGTGAAGGAACGGGAAGCTGGCCTTGGTGTGCGGGGACGGAGGGACGGAGAGGCACCTGCAAACAAGGTCGAGGCATCCCCGCTGAACCCGGTTGGGTTGGTTCTTTCATCCATCGGGAGGGATCTGATGTTTGAGGCTAGTTTGATGGAGCGGCTTGGCAGGCTGGTGTGCGAGGGGGCGTTGATTGAGGTGGTTGACGTGCACAAAGAGGTCAGTGGTATGGTAGGGGTGCTGTACGTACGTAGCACCTAGAGGTTTCTGAGGCTCTTGAGTTGATCGTAGTATAGGGCCTCTATGCTGGCAGTAGCACCCGAAAGCCGACTTTGAGAACCTTTGTAAGCTGAGCCCGACACACCCTTAGGGTTACGCCCAGCTATTCAGTAAGATATAAAGTGAAAATCACATCGAACGCTCAGATGTTTTGCAGCTCGACAGTTTAAGAGATGCTTCGGTGACAATTTTTTGGGCTCAAACGTTCAACCCCCCTCTTAAAACCGTAGCACGCCCCACCCATGATCGATCACGCTACGCTTAGTTTCTTCATTTGGAGATTTGCGGTGTGTCTTTTTAAGTGTGCGACTGTGGCCTCGATTGGTCGAGTCGTAGCCGCTCTGGGGCTATCGTTGTGTTGGATTGGACCCTTTGCGTACCCCTTGCCTGTGGCAGCTTCACAGTGGTTTCATGCGGTAGGCGGTAGCGAAGGAGTATTGCGGTCGCAGTGGTGAGTGATGTCGAGAGGCCAGACGTTAACTCCATCGCCCTACGTATGCTGCCGCTGTCATCCATCGAAACTATGCTGCAGGACGTGATGATCCGCCGGGCGTTGTGGATGCTCTCTGCTTCTCTGGCACATCCGTTGGCGGCTGCTTCCCTCCGAGCAGGGCAACAACCAGGTGATGTCCTGAGCACACGGTGCCATACGGCGAAACTGAGTATCGATGACAATCAATAGTTGAGAGTTTCAGGAGCACAAGGCTAATATACAATAGACAGAGCATATCGTTACGCTGATAGTCCTCTCCTTTCAAGCCTGTCGCTTCGTGCCCACCCAGACGGGCGATAATGCACAATTATTGTACTTCGAACTCTTGAGCGGTTAGCAACCTCGCCACCGGCGAAGCGGTTCACATGGGCTTCGTCTCGTTTTGTCACCGGGCTCTCTGATGGATGTCTGACGTAGACCGCCTTTCTCTCGGCGTTACCCCGAGAAGGAGCGCATGAAGGGTAGGACACTTGTAGTTTCGTTCCCAGCAGGTTCATGTCTGGCGTGTCCTGCTTCCCCAACATTCGGTGTGTTGTCCGGCAGGCCTTGAGGAGACGTTGTCCGTGGAAGATCAAGAAGTTCTGCGGTCGAGTGGCTTGTCTCCTGATTCCCCGACTAGACTGCGACCTACGTTTGAGACGCTAGAGGCATCTCTCACGGAAGGCCGGTGAGGTCTTCGGCACCTATATGTTTACGGCACATGTGGCCCTGCATTCATGTTGAACTGAAGTTGCAGTTACAGTATTGCAGGTGCCCGCTATAGTGCAGGGGTGTGTCCAGAGATTTTGCCTGCACTATGGCGGGCACCTACTCAGAAGGGTGCCTTAATAGTGCAGGTTCGGCACTATTGAGGGTTCGAATACCCCTCAGTGATGCAGGTTCGGCACTACTTGGTGTGGCGCTCACGCTTTGCGGGGGTAACAGAGTACGAAATGGATCGAAATTATGTATTAATAGTGGACGAAGATAAGTCTGAGTCCTCGTTGCCTTCCTGCGATGTTGCAAGATGAAAAAAGACAAGAGACAAAACAGAGAAAGAAACACGACAGGAAGCGCACTGCCAAAAAACGATTAACCACTTACCTGGTACATGTACTACTGTAATTACTACTACGTCGCGACAAAACTCTCTCATGTCTGCCTGGCGCACCCGCTTTGATGTTGCAAGAGAAAAACAAACACAAGAAACCCAAGACAAGCACGACAGGAAGCGCACCGCAAGAAAAACAAGCAACCATGTACCCCTCGCCTCACTACGTCGCAACAAACTCCTTCATGTCTGACTGGCGCACCCGCTTAGCGGAATGCGCTACGATCATCTCCGTCTTCGCTTTCGTTAGGTAGAACGCCGCGTCTCCGTTGCCACTCTCATCTGCTACCTCTTCCAGGACGCCGAAGTGAGCCGGCAGCTCATCATAAGCCAGTGGAGCACTGCGCTTGCGCCCCGTGTTCTCATCGCCACCGACCTCCTCCTCTTCGTCCTCCTCTTCACCGCCGGTAGACACGTGCGTTCCAGCCAGCAGTGCCACCATTTCATCCGCTGCGTCCAGTCGAAGAGCCTCTACCACGTCACCGTCGTCCTCGATGGTAGCCCACCCCTGAATCCCGTTAACCGCTTCCTCCGCGACCGGCTGTCCGGGTTCGATATCGAGTTCTGCCAACAGTTCACTGATCTCGTCGTCTACGATGCGGGATTCCTGCTGCTGCGCGTCGCGCACGCTCGGCTCAACGTGTTGAGAGTATCCGTGAGAGCCTTCGAGTCAGGCTTGGCGGCGTGGATCCGGGTCTTTCCGTGTTGCTTGGTAAGCTTGGCCGCCATCTCCGG
>JBBMHQ010072198.1:0-12807 GCA_037834295.1 Postelsia palmaeformis
TCACGTAGTGAGCGGCATGTTTTACAGTGTCGTTGCCAAACAACGCCAACCCATAAGGCTCGGGTATATAGTGGGGAGGGGGGGGAAGAGCGAGGGTGTAATTACGGCACTGCCACCATCATATCGTGTGCCTCTTAGTTGGGCGGAAACAAAGTTCAGCTGTCTTGAAGTATTCACTACTATTAACTAAAGTGTTGGCGGTTTATTGTATAGGCTCGTGGCTGTGCCTAGCGGGGGGCGTGGGTTTCACAGGAAGGGAATTGAGTTTACTGTGGGAGCATCGTCTCGCTCGAATGGGAATTTCGAACGAACCAAGTTCAATTTACCAATGACTCATCTTGGCCCTGTTTGTAAAAATGCTGAAGAGTGCTTACTGGCACTTTTCCAATAAAACGGTTGACACACCCCGTGCACGAGACGGCTACAACTGAAGAACTCCCTAACCCTTAGCCAACCAGTCCCAGTCAACCATTGGCTAGTATCATTCCCTTTGTCGCGTACACAGTGTACTTCAACTCTCATTTTTCTCGAATAAATGGCAAGCTCTACCGAAAATCTTCCTGTATTCGTGCGCGTATCCAGGGCAAAACTGAAACCTACCGGTACAGTTCGTGAATGCTAGTGCGACGACGACGCGTTTCTTTTTCCCAATGCCCGGGTAATGAGGCATGTATGTATCGCCGTGAGCGGCTTGGCAAGCCCACAGGCTGAAGCCGTAGTCATCAACCGCGCTTGAAACTTGTCCCCACTCATGTCATGTTCTTGTTGTGTTCCTATCTCCACGCTGCTGCAGCTCATATCCAGGACTGTTGCTGGTTTGGCGGGGATCGAACTCAAAACGTGCGATCTCAAACACTAATAAATACCACGCACTGCCGTACCCCCTCTCTTTTGGCGCCAAGGCCCGACGACACCTATATGTGCATGCGTCTTCATCTGAAGAACCAGCCGCTTAGCCTGGTCTGTAGCATGTACCGTCAATATGTAAATTCTTGGCAGTACTTGCCATAGTATCCTCTTGTTTTGTTCCCGTCCCACGAGTGGAGAATGCGCCGCGAGCGCCAAAATGTTGCCGTTGTCTCTACTGTCACGGCTAGGAACGGTGCTCCGTCTTGAGAGGGATGCGTGGTCAAGGGTTCAATGACTGAGGCCAGCAACAAAAAGCACGCGTCTCCCCCCCCTCTTCCCCCTCTCTTCCTCCCATCCCAAATGGCCGAAAATGTGATCGAAACGTTGTGCTACCTCCGGGAAGTGTAGCTCCCCCCCCCCCGCTTTCCCTCATGACCGAAAATGTGGTAAAACGCCGTCTTATCTTCGGGGAGTGTACAGTGATGGGCCTTCCGTCAAGGTACAGGGCCTTATAATCCGTTCCATTATATAAACCTGTGAATTTCGCGGGTCTGTTTTCAGCGGTGTACGTACGTACGTAACTGACGCCCAAGAAGCTGGCCATAACCAATGCATCAACTCACAGGACCGACTATGCGTAGTGGTATGTTACTACCGTATACTGCTGGGCCGCCTATTGGCTGGAGGGGTATGAAGTGTATACACCTTCCTGGCCCAGCTTGTGCTCCCAATCGGCCTGCTGGGAAGCTTCTCTGGGAAATTTCTCTGTGAAACTTTTCCCGGAAGGAAGACGTATCGAGGAGCTGGTGTGGACTGTCAACCGATTTCGTCGAACCGGCTGGGCCGCGCCGTGAAACACGTACGTAAGCACTACTGTACCACCACTGGCCTGCTGGCAGCCCAGCACCCGGCAAAGCAGTGCAACTATCAGCTATCATGCATAAATAGTACCACTCACTGTGGTCGGTAATATAAGCACCGTGTGATGTTCGAATCAGGATTCAAACGGGGACTGTATTCTCGTCCAGCGTGGTGAGACAACAGCGAAGCTGGTCAGGCTGGTCCAGGCCACAGCAGATGTCCTATCAGACAAAGTGTGCGCTATACACTTAACTACAGCATATTAAACGATTATCGGATATCCTAACATCCTGCGAAGGATCAGTGATGCAAAGGACCAGTGATTCGCTTGGTAGTGGGCACAGTAGTAATGACCTTCCGCAGGCACAGTAGCCAATAAAAACGCGATTTGCTGGTAGAACGCAATCAAGCGTATGTCTGTGCCAGGAATCTGGGTTCCAAAAATCGAAGAGGGTATAACCGAGGGCAGTCGGTCCAGTCGGCAGTCTTGGAGCGGCAAGCCCACGTCGCACAGTCGAGGATTCGAACTGAAAAAGAGCGTAAGCGGATCTGATAAGGTGCGGTAGTTGCTGGGTTGGTCAACCAAGCCAAAGGTTTTCGCTATGTCTCTGCCTTTGTTTTGTCTCTCTGGCCGTCTGGGTTCCGGCGAACGAAAAATAAACGTTCCCGCGGTTGGAACCCTGGTCTGGAAAGGAGGGAACACCTACAGGAGTCTGGTGATAAATACGAGGATGGTTCAGGTCTTCATACTAATGTCTAAACGCTCCTACAATAATACTTCCGCCTATAGTGGTCTACCACCCCGGGGAGATCGGCCGACAGGGCTACGTATCTGGCTGGCTACTTAGATCCAGCGTTCGTGCACGGGAACGTCTCGAAAAAATAAAATAAATGTTTGTTGATAGGGAACCGTTTCGAGAAGAGTCTGTCGTTTGTTGGAGCAGAGTTAAGTGGGCGTTCGTTGGTTCATATTCTATGTGCTTGTTGGATAATTGACCTTCTTCATAGCAACCCAAAAACGTACCAGGTATCAGGTGCTTGTTTTGTTTTCGTTCCCCGCGCGAAGATGGGGTCGGGTGACGGCCTGTTTTGGGGACATGAACGATAATAACCCCTTTCGAGCTGTACCCACGCTTTTGAAAGGTTTTTTTACTTGGACTTAGTGTGGGATTGTTTTTCGAAGGGGTACAACAAGGGTCAAGCAGTTCCTTCGTGCTTACTACCATTCATTGGGCTGGTGAAGGGATATAGGTGGCACCAGAGATTCAGGCGCCACCTCACAGCGCGGGTTCCCCAAGACACAAAAACAAAAGAAACGTTATTTGTGTGCCTTTTCTCATCGCGGATGCGACGATAAAAAAACGATGATAATCAACGACCAGTAAGAATATTGAACGAACCCTCTGCACGAAAAAAATTGAGGCATGCTTGTACCGGGGGGGGGGAAGACACCTGTGACCATTGCGGGTTGTCCACAGCAGAGCTGGGCAAAAAAAAGTGATGGTCCGAACAAAAAAGGGTATATGCCCATATTGTCATTTGATTGGTCGATACATTCGAGGGCGACGTGGTATCGAAGATAGATAGCCGACGACGTACGGGTCGGCGCTGGCTGCTGCACATTGAATTGCTTTCCTGCTGGAAACGGCCGACCCCCCCACCCCCCCCCCTGGTAAACCGCATGTCACCCGTGGGAGTTTTGTTTTCCCCCACCATCAAATGTCCTAGCTATATCCAGGATGACCTGTCTGACCTTTTCGACGCTTGACAACAACTAACCGCCAACGCAGTAGCTTGATGCAGTTAGTTAGGAGTTTAACCACTTGAAGGCGTTTGTAACGCTCCTCATTCCCACCGTTCTTGGTAATGAGGAGGTTTTGAGGCGAGGAGGGCGCTAGCCCGACGAGCCTCAATATATGCTCTTCTATAATGGGTCGTGTGTCTGCCCGTGTGGGTGTACCCCTGCTCACGAATGGACACAAACGGACAAAAACAGCACTGAAAGCTGCCACAGCGTGGTTTATTTAACGAATCCTTAATATTGAGGTTTCTCTGTCTGTCTGTCTGGCCGTCCGCTTTTTTTTGTTGGGGGTGCGATGCGTACACTGAACCGATTCGGACACACTCGGGACTGATAGACGCCCGCTATTTATGCGCACCGTCCTGTACTGCTCGTGTCGAAAGCCGTGCCGGGATCGGAGAGCTAGGTGGTAGTGACTGTCATAATAGGTTACCACAGTGCCAATTAATTGTCACTGAAAAAAGGAAAAAATACGCAGTCACTGGGAGTTTGGACTGAACCCTCCGCGCTCTCTCGAGCACCAAGTCACAAGAACCAAGTCACACACACGCGGATTTGTAGCTGCACCACGAGCGAACGCCACCACCATCACCACCACTAATAGCTATATCGAAGATGCCCAGTCTGGCAATAGTCCTATCCTGGGGATGTTGGTACTGGTGGTAGCTGCAGCAGGTGGCAGGTGATGACGGTGGTGATGGTGGCGTGCCTTGCCTTGCGCTGTCTCTCGAGAACGAAGGAGAAAACAGAGTAGCACAAACCAACACCACACCACCACCCCAAGTAGCTATACCAAAGATGCCCAGTCTGGCAATAGTCCTATCCTGGTGGTGTTGGTCCCGGTGGTGCTGTTGGTAGATACCTGGTACCTGGTATATACAGCAGCAGTGCTTGGTACCTCGTACATGTACCAGGAGCCCTGGTACCGGTATATACAGCAGCAGTGCTTGGTACCTCGTACTCGTACCAGGTACTGCTTAAAATAAATTTGACAATTCTGCACTTGCATATATGACTAAATGAAAAAAGGAAAAATACGCAGTCACTGGGAGTTTGGACTGAACCCTCCGCGCTCTTTCGAGCAGCCCTGCTGTTCCCCAGTAGTGTAGTGCTTATCGGTAGTTATGAAAAAATTGACGGAAATTCCAAGAGCGTTTACTACAGAAATTACAGTGCAGTAATAAAAATTAGTCCTACAAAGTAGTAGTAAACTGAGAAATATATTACCTCGTAGGGCCAGACATAGACATGTAAGAGATGAAGCGCTGTGTCGACAAGTGTAATCAGTGCTACTGCTTGTTGTAGGAATTTAACAAGATTTGTCGCCAATATTTTTATCAAGATAATAAGCCAAAGTCGCGAACGACTCCCTTCTACTTCTCCCACCGCGGGACAGAGTCAGGCATCAAGAAGAGTGTTGGGTGCCTACGAAGGTAAACACGCAGGAGGAGGTATACCCATTGCGTCAAACCACCTCTTCTTCGGAGAAAACAGTAAAAAGCAGCGCCAATGGACGGTAATGGCGTGATGTTCTACGGTGTATACCCTTTGAATAGTTTGGTTGGACGGTTGGACGAGCGAGTTAGCATACAGTTACCAGCTACCAAGCAGGATTATGCATGATTCGGTGTGTTTGGTGTGTTACACAGTTTTAAAGTATAGCACATTTCAAGGCACCATCCACCCCCCATCCCCGGGTTTCCGGGTGACCCTAATCTCTGGATGTTTCTTTCAGGATAGAAAGTCCGCCGCTATCTTGACAAGATGGTTTTCAACCTTCGGCTGGTTCTTGCTGTAGCAGAGAGCGGATGACGATGATCCGGCAATTCCTGCAGATGTTATCACCCGCCAATGCCAAAACATTGCAACGTGGACCGATCCCGAAAAGCACTTCGGCGACCCCCCCGTTTTCTCTGTTGCGGCGACTCCGGAAGCTCCGGTAGCCACACCGAACAGCAGTGCTGTGCGTTGCGATTCCGAAATAGGTCTTGTGGGCAATGTAACACGCTAATGTTTGAAACGATATCTGCAAACGTCTTCTCGACGGTCCCGCGCTCAGGCGGCGCCTAGTGATGGTAATATCTCGGTGGCTATTCCTAATGGTATAGTGCTGTGGCCCAATCCCGGATGACCTCTCTCTGCGACGTCTCTCCGCCGTTCCCACTATATCTATGTATGAGGCGATTCCGAAGACGACGTCCGGGAAACCCCACGATCCTTGTGGGGCGTTTCCGAAGACGGCGTCCTGGCAATCATCATACAATAAAAGACCCCGGGAGACGAAATACTCCGGCGGTCCATGATGATGACGGTGATCACAAGCAATGGCGATGCACCCAGGCAGTGCTGATGTTAATCCGGCGTTGACGATAATTGTGATCCCGGGCAGTAAACGATGATGGCGATTCTAAGCAATGAACACGTTAGTTACTGAAGCGATCTCAAAAACGACGAAAATGGCAACCCCATCAAGGCAATGACGATACTGCTCTAGCGATCTCAGTGGTGATGATGATGGTGGCGATCCCAGTCAATGGTGTTACTCGTCCGATGCAGCAATGACCAATGTGAGGGTGATAGTCTTCACTAATACTACTCGGAGCCATGCGAGGTGATGTGAAGGTCTTCAGTCCGTTGAGCTAAAGGTAAAAGGTTAACCAATCGCCTACCCAATCTAAGCCTCATTACACTCTCCTCCCCTGGAACGGACCGGACATTACGGGTCAACGCGCCTCCACACGCGGTTCCAATTTTCTGGGGATCCAGAAGCATTTTTCAGATTCTTGACTTGAGAAAACTCACTTTTCTCTCAAAAAGCGATTTCATGGTAGACGTGAGATTCGAGCTTACGACCAACGACCCATGTTCTGCCGTCGTCGCCCTTTCTCGTGAGAGGTCAGTCCGTTGAGCTAAAGGTAAAAGGTTAACCAATCGCCTACCCAATCTAAGCCTCATAACAGTGACATGAGGGTTCACACTCTGCGGCGAGTCCTTAAAATCGGAGACTGGCCTGCTGTAGCGAGGTTGGGCACAACAGTACGATCGGGATAACCACCACCCACGTGCGTCACCGCCTCTGATACTGCTCGGTCCCTTTCGGAGCAGCGGTACGGTACGACAGCGGGTGGGACGAGAATTGAAAAAAAGAGGTTGCCACGTAAAAATTGGCAAGGCCGTTGGCGCAAGAAATGAAACTGACACATTGTCGTGAATTTGCAGGAAACTGCAAACACCGAGAGCGGCCCTATGGTGAGGGAAGAGCAAGGAGGGAGAGGCATCCGCTATCTCTTGAGGCGGAAGGCAGCGTGCGTGTACGGGAGATGCATTTTTTCGGATGGCGGGTGGTTTCCTTCACGGGACAAAAACAACCCGGGTTTTATCGAGCATGAGTATCCCTGCATCGTGAGGCGTCTACACACGCGCTCCGGGTATAATATGGGGCACCGGTCAGACATCACGTTTGCACGGGTGGACGGACTTCTCCTGAATGGATCGTCTTAACGTCCACGCAATGCCGGGTTTACTAGACGTCGCAGTATCGTTCTATTGCGCCATGGCACTGTTTAGGCATCATCTGCCACTGGTGTACACTCTGCACGCGCGATCACTCCCTCGTTGTCGGCATCTTGGCGTCTGAAATACCCCCCCAACCTCGGGACCGCTGACACTGCTCCGTTGGTCAACAAAAGCTTATAACCTTCCCACCGATCGCCCCTTTCGATATGCCTGGTCCATACGCTACTTCTCTAACATACCGGGGGCTTATATAAAGGGGAAGAATTTTACTGTGTTGGTTTGAATTCTCCAGACACCGTCGACTTTCCAACTACGACGCACCATCCCAAGGTCCTCATTCCACTCCCGATGTATGATATATCCATGGTGGATCTCTCGTGAGGACCTTCAACTCAACCCTCAGGTTAATCGCGACACCCAACACTGCGCCTAGACTGGGCCATCTGCGTATTACAACAATAAAATTGCAGCACTGCGCCCGGGCTACTTATAGCGATGAAACTACTTCCTTCAGCGGGCATACGGCTAAGGTATATACGTACCTGGTGCGTCAGAAAGAGAAAATTCGTGATGACGTCCTTGCATTTTTACTTAGACCAGAACAAGACGAAAAAAACACCACGCCAAGGTCTATACCTTTTCGAACGCACCTTCGTTCGCGAGCGACAAAAATCAATACTAACAAGGTTACACCAACACGCAATACACAACGGGCTCATTGCCCTGATCGAGAGCTGGAGAGATGGCTGTGTTCCCTTTTCGCCTCACACATGCCCAACGTTAAAACATACAACGCATCCCTGTTTTCTCTCTACATATCTTCCGACGAGGGCGGCGGTGAGGCAGATCCAAGCCAGTGAGTAAAATGAGCGAAACAGCCGTCAACGACGCGGTCGATCTGCGACTAGATCGGCTCATCGACGAACTGTCTTACTCGATTATTTGCCAAATATGTACCGTACATATCCAGTAATCTCGTCGTCGCTTGGTCCGTTCCTCTCCGCACTATTACAAAGCGTGCCGAATAAACATCCATGGAAATCCTACTGGCCTGCCATCTTCGCTATGTACACGAAAAAAAAACAAAGTACACGCATGGGGAGGGAACGCCAGTTTGTAATGTATAATGGGAGAGGAAAAAACAAAAAAAGACGCCGGATACAGCAGTCTTTCAAAATTCCAGCAGCAAACAGTACATAACTGCACCGACTTCCCGTTTTCGGCCGCATCATATACTTCCGAGACGACTCGTCCTGCCATCAACGCCATGAGAAAGAATAAATGCCTTCCCTCTATGTTTCTTCCGCGAGGACACGAGGAGGGGTGTCGTGTGTTCACCCTCGATCTCCCGACAAGTCGCCAGATCTCTCGCTACGAAGTAACCACGCCGCTACCCTCCCCGCGCCTTTACACCGCGTACACACTTCTTCCCCCTTGCTCTTGCAGACGGGGCAGGGTGGAGGCCGTCCCGACGTCGGGTGGACGATGAGTTCGTTCCCGATCTAGGCAGCGGCGGCGACAACGATGACAAAAACCACGGGGTTAGCGGTGGAGAGAACGAAATACAAGCCTGGTACAACAAACAAAACAGGACAAAACAAAGGGCATCGCGAAAGACACGACGATGTATTCACACTTTGCCGGTGTCTACCTGTACGCGAATGGCTTGCCGTAGATAAAAGCAGACTCGCCAAATTCGTACATGATTTTACTATTGACAGCGACACGGAGAAATATCGCAGTCACATGAGTTCGAGAGGCAGCTTGTGCTTCGTTACCTCTCTCGATTGAGGCTGACGATGGGCGCGTTCCCTCCAATATGCTTTGCAGCGCCCGTCCAGCAGCACACGCCGCCTCTCGGCACAAAGCTCACGGCGCTTCCCTAGAGCCGTACACCGGAGGAGGAGTGACCAACACATACTAGTTCGTCGATAACACGACAACTCCCCCCCCTTCCAACCCCCACAGGAAACATGCTTTACGCGAACACAACTTTCTCATCCTTTCTCGTCGACGCGGCTGCATACACCCTATAATCTCGGGAACAGGAAGAGGGATAGGGGTGGGGGAGGGGAGACATGGAAATCCCGCCTCGCCCCTCGTCTTATTCACAGCCTCTCGATCGCTGACTCCCGTGATCACCAACAGAGTCGGCAACACCCGAGGCGCTGGGGGGGCTCGCGCACGTAGGAGGCCGACCGCGACAAGCAGTGGGACGCGAAAAACATATGTAGGCCCAACTACAGTAGACGTGGTCGCGCTTTCGGATTCTGAGCATCCATGGGATGGCGGCGTACTGCTTCATCTCGACCTCCTCTGCGCCGCGAACCATCACTTCAACTACTTCGGTAACCTCTGGTAACCTCCGCTTGCTTGGTTATCCTACCTTGAAAAGACCCGTTCCGGCGCAGAATCTGCACTCTTTCACCCCCTCTCCCGCGCACTGTCTGCAGCACACAGTGGTGTCTCGCTTTTTTGCCATCCTCCATCTGCACATAAAAAACGCGGACCGGCCATCGAGAAAGAGAGGCAGGAGAGCGTGCGTAAGGAGATCGAGCAAAGGAGTTCCCCAGGCTATAATACAAGGGGACACGGATGGCCGGCACAGGGAAGGGCTGCAGTCGTACAGCCCGGCGGAAGCATCGGTAGATTAACGGCTTCTTAACCCCGCTCCCTCACGCCGCTCCCCGTACTGCCGCAGTACGCAGACTCATACCATCTGAACGGGGTGGAGGGCGTCACCCAGCGTTTGTGTTCGAAAATATTCGGTGGGCGCAGCTGGGGAGACAAATATAAGATGGAAGCGGTTATGCTGCGCGACCCCCCAACCCCCCCCCCGCCCTACTAAATAAAGAGCAGCCTTATCACGTGGCAAGGCTAGATTATGCGGGCAAGTCGCGATACGATAATCTCATCCCTCACCGCACGCCATGATAGCGGCGATAGTGCAAATGCTTCGAGTCGCTACAAAACAAAGCCCGACTCTGCCTGACAAGCACGTAAGCGCAACGCTGTGTTTGGCGAGCTGCACAACTCGGCAAAAGACGAGCAATCAGCCGTGCTGTTGAAAGTGGACATGAGCTGATGCACCTCTCGGTATATCACACACGGAGGCATCCTGTGCGCGACCCCGCCCGGTAGCTCGAAGTTTCTCTTCCACACCTATACTGTTAGTCTGCGGCCAACGTTGGGTTATTGCTTTCAATACTTTTCCTGCCAGGAAGCACCACGACGTTCTCCGGCAGCGAGAGAGAAAACCGACTCAAACAGCAGTACATACGTTGTTTGGAACGCCGCGAGTCTCTGACACGGTGGGGTCGTCAAAGGGCAATGAGGTACAGCATGGGCCGTGGACTTCTCTCCGCCACCCTATACAGGTGGCGGGGTGAAACACGCTGAGCGTGCCCTTCCTGTGGTCAGCATCACCTAACAGTAAGTTCTCAGCCGCGAAACAACCTCACTCATGTTGGCATGTGACTACAGCACCCATGCAGTGTTTTTCTGTCAAAACCAAATTAGGTATGAGGTAAGCACCCTCCCCTGGTGTCCAAGGCCCTCAGCACAAGCCGGAAGGGTCGATCGGCGAACCAATGCAGCCATTTCTGAGTGTAAGCCACGACGCACGATCTGCGAGCAACGCAACCCCCTCCCCTGTGGTTTATGCGTTGGCCTCCGCATTCAGCCCGGCTTACACGTGCATGCTGCTGGCGTCAGCTGACGAGCATCAATACCATGTTTTGCGATGAAAATCCGTGGAGTTGATGTATCATGGGGCGGCTCTCACCACGTCCGGCCTTACACGTTCTCTCTTTTCGTATCAACAACGCACCTCGCACCGAACGACATTTTCTCCAGCCGCGCGTTAATCTGGCTGCATTACATGCCCCTCCCTACCCCAGCCCTCTCTGCCCCGCTCCCGACGCTTCGCCCTGAGCACATCGCTTCATTCACCTCAGTTCCAGGTTTTCCTGTTGCAACCGGAGCCTTTGGCTCGGAGACGGCGTACCCTTGCCGAGCCCTTCGCTCAGCCCCCCCTTGGGCGCCGCGGGCTTCGCGAACTGTCTCTCCAAGGCCGAGGCACCGTTACCGTCCCCGGTCGGGTCGGTGACACCTTTCCCCTCTCCACCGCCGCCACCGCCGCCGCCGCCGCCCTCCCCGTTGTTGACACTACTGCCCCCACCGCTGCTGCCGCTGGTGTTACTGCTGCCCCTGCTGCCACCGCCGTCTTGGTCCATTTTTCCGTCGTCTGCAGAGTTGCGATTGCTGTCGCTCTTTTCGCCCTTTCCCCCGCCTCTTGCTCTTGTCCCCTGCCAAAGGAGGACGAGGCGTGGGAGGTCGACTAGTCAACATGGGTGAGACGGGGCGGGGGCGAGGCGAGCCGAGACGGGGCGAATGCCGCGTGATTCTTGTGTGCGCAACGTTGGCTTAGAGCCCATTGCTGGGCGCTCGTGTGTAATGCGAGGAGCAAGCGACGAAATCTAACAGTCCGCTGCATTATCGCTGCCCTTTGGCGAAAACGCTGTACAAAAAACGACAAACCGGTACCTGGTACCGTACTATCGATACTGGTGGTGGGTCAATGGCTAACCCAGGCGCAACAAAGTTCAGCTGTTCACGTGGGTACAGTTGCAGCAACAGCCGTTCAGCAGGTGGGGGGATCTGGATACACCGCATCAAGGCAGGTGGTTTGAAGCTCGAGACGCCCCAGATTTGCGAAACACGTGCTCCATTTCGCTAATAATAGAGCCAACCCGCCGCGCGAAACTGCTGAGCGCAAAAAAGAAGTATGACCGGGTGGCATTTGTAGAATCGAAGGAAGGGCGCGTGCGTGTGCGGGAGGGACAGTGCGAGCAAATGGTGACCTCCAGATAATATTATACATGGATTCATGACATGGTGTCCAATGCGAAAATCGGAGTCGTGCTTCCACGGGTAATACTGTGTTGGCAAATATCATGAGTTTAGAGTCTATAGCTCTACAAGCCTACCATCGCTCTGCAAGAAGCAGAGACTGTAGGGAGTGTGTACTGAGCTAATGATGGTACGAGTAAAGAGGCGGTATCGCCATTCTTGCTCGTTTGCTTGTACATTGGATATGTGTGCGTAAAACTGTCGGCGGGAACTCATTGCAAGGAGAGTGGGAAAAAAAATCACGTACGTGCAGGTCTTTCCAGATTTTCACGACAATTCAATACGGTCGTACAAGGCGCCTCGCTCCGTGGGCGGCCTACGCCGCCCCCTACGCTGGCTCAAGAAGGAAAAGTACATCAAATTACTGTGCGAAGCGGACAGAGGTCCATAATTGAATATAGTTTTGATCGTGATTGCAAACTGGCGACTTGATGATGCCAGGAGTCCCGCAGCCATGCTTCAGGAGAAAACAGCTCAGACGCCACGAACGCTTCGCGTCTCATGCGTTTCCGCCCGCTATGCTCGCTCACACGCCGTACGTACGTACATATCCCAGGTAGGGCACTTATTTCCTCCTTTTGATATGCTTTATGTACGAAAGAGAAAGCACAGCACGGCACAGGAGCACCGCAGAAACGATGTGAATGAAACCGATGATTTCGGGAAGAACAAAAAAAACGTCCCTCTCATGTCATAAATTCCTGTCTGATTGGAACACCTTGCACCGGTAAAAAAAAAAACGAACAGCAGAGCTTCTCTGAGCCTCGTACGTCGCCCGCCTCTCTCGCGACCACCTCGCCACCGATTCGGTCCGGGTAACGCTTTCCTTACTCTCTGCCACAGTGAGCCACGTCGCCCGCCTCGCGTCT
>JBBMHQ010072209.1:0-12805 GCA_037834295.1 Postelsia palmaeformis
GCCGTTCGTTGGGTTACTGCCAACGTAGAAGGAGAGCTCCCCGCCGCCGCCGTCGCCGCCGCCACCACCGCCCCCGTGTACGCCTGAGCCTCTGAAAGGCCCCGACGTATGGCCCGGATTCCCGTCTTCATCCTCACTGCTGCCGCCGCTACCGCCGTCATCACCGGCGCTACCGCCGCCGCCACCGCCGCCGAGATCGCCGCCGTCGCCGCCGCAGCAGTTACCGCGGCCACAGATTTCGCAGAGTGCTGCCCGGGAACTGGGTTCTTATATCCCGGACCTGGAGGATGACGACGTGCTGAAGAGGCGGACCAGGGTGGAGACTGCACGACACCAGGAGGGTGACGGCGGCGTGCACGGGGGGCGGACCGAGGAGAATGCACGACACCAGGAGGGTGGTGGCGGCGTGCATGAGGAGCGGATCAGTGAGACTGCACGACGCCAGGAGGGTGGCGGCGGCGTGCAGGGAGGGCGGACCAGAGATAAGGATGGTGGCGATTCGCAGGGTGATCGTACAAGGGGGGAAGCTGGGCGACACCCGGAGGATGGCGACGTTCTGAGGGGGTGGACAATAGGGGAGACCGCGCGGAACCGCGAGGCTATGAGGCATGGGCTGCTGTCGCTGATGGCAGTGCGGGAAGGTATAGGTCATTATGTACTATTCCACCAAGCCCCATCGCGCGAGAGTCCTCCCCTTCCCACACGCCCGGCAAGCATGCTTTCGACGCCGAGCTCGTATGATGAAGCGTGTGTGGACGAGTATTCGACCATCCGGAGACAGGCGATGGAAAAAGGATTCCATGGATTGGCGGGCACGGGAACGTTTGGAGCGACGTAGAAATCAGAGGGGCTCAACGTCATCTCGGCGAAGTGGGTGTTCGCCTGAAAGTCCAACGAGCATGGTGATGTGGTGCGGGCGAAAGCAAGGCTGGTGGCATGGGGTTTTAAGCAGCGTGAGGGTATTGATTCCTTTGAAACTTTTGCTCTGACCCCTGCAGCGTCTTTATTTGTCTATTGGGTGCTGTTGCGTGCGAGTTGGGTTTGAATTTGTGCCATTTTGATGCTGAGCAAGCGTTCGTGCAGTCGAGTTCGGATGAGGATGTTTTCATGCGACTGCCCCCTGGCTGCGACGAAATGTCCGGCAAGGTAGTCTGGTTGAACCGCAGTTTCTACGGCTTGGAGCAAGCGTCGAGGTCGTGACACAATCACCTTCTCACCCACATGAAGAGTCTAGGATTTGAGCAGAGCCCCGCTGATGCGTGTGTCATGAGGTTGGTCGAGTCGGGCTCTGTCTCCATAGTAACAGTGGTTCATGTTGATGATATTTGTGCTGTAGGACTCAAGGCTAGATGCGATCAGTTATGTGAATACCTGAAAAGCCTTGTTCCGATCAACAATTTGGGCGAGTTGCGGTGGTATACTGGTTGTTTTTTTTCGAGGGATTGGGATGCTGGTACTTTGACGATTTCGCTGCAGGTGTTCGCTGAAAAAACGGCGGCGAGGTTTGGTGTTAGTTCTGGGAGGAATAATCCGCTTTCGACTGATGTGAAGCCCGAAGAGTTCGACGAGAATCAACCCGTGGGTGATTGGCCTTTCCGCGAGTTGGTGGGGTGTTTGATCTGGCTTGCGAACCAAAGACGACCGGATATTGCGAATGTGGTGAGGGCGGTAGCGAGGTACACCAATAGGCCGAGGGAAGTACACTAGGGGACAGCGGTCGGTATTTCAGGGTATCTTTTCTCGACGAGGGATTTCGGCATTACGTTTCAGAAGGGTAGCGGGCTTGAACTGGCAGCGTTTGCGGATGCGGACTATGCCAACAAAGCCACTAACAGGAGGTCAGTTTCAGGTGGGGATATCATGTGTACTGGGGCGTGTGTGTACTGATTTTCTAGGACACAGAATCGCGTTACGCTCTCAACCACTGAGGCTGAATATGTAGCACTAGCAGACACTACCAAGGAGGCGGTGTTCTTACGGTACGTCTGGAGTTTTATTTTTCCGGGTTTTGGGGAGCGATGCATTTCGGTTTTCGAGGATAACGAGGGGGCAAGGCACCTGGCGCAAAACCCAGTGCGCACGTCGAATTCTAAAAGCACACCGGCGTTCGACACCACTTTTTGCGAGAGCTCATTTTTAAGGAGGAGTTTGTTATTACCCATGTAGAGTCGGAGAAGCAGCGTGCAGACTTCGTATCAAAGCCGCTCAACAACACGGTTTTTCGTTTCCACCGGGAATTTCTGATGAACCTTTGACGCTTTCTTTCCGGGATGTATTGTGTTTTATTAATATTTTTTGGAGTGAAAATGTGTTTGAACTATAAATCCGAAAATCATACCACTTTTCGCTGGCTAATTCCGAGGATGATTCTGTTTTGTTTCTGGTGATGGGTTTCGAGGGTTATTGCGTGTTTTTTCCGAGTAGTCTCAAAGTCAAATAATTTTTTGAGTGAGGGAATATATGCTATTTCGCATCACCGTCGCGATCTGTGTATCTATGGCGGGAGTAGGGGATAAGGGGAGACTCTTGTCCGGAGGAACGGGGTTCCTTGCAATCTTTAGCATTTATTTTCTTGACTTGAATGTATATTGATTGACATGACTGCTGTGAGTTGTAATATAGAAATCTCGAAAATTGTTTTTTTCATGGTGAGATCAAGCTTTTGATGAGTCTAGAGAGAGACTAGAAAGCGCCTGGGGGCGTGTGCGGTTCATAATAAAAATATATTTTTTGTCGAGAGAAGGTTTGAAGGATACTTCGGAAATTAAGAGGGAAGGTTTTGCTAGTATAGGGCTGAAGAGACGCTGTTTGAATTCTTGAGAGTGGGCGAGTATATTTGGACCAATTCCGCGGAATATGCCGTTTTACCTGGCTGAGTCCGACAATAATGCCGTTTCACCTGGCATTGGTTTTCGATATGTGTATTATATATTTGTAACAGAAAGAGAGATGTGCATCTGAGTTTGAAACAGGAAAAGGCTGGGATTATAGCATTTGAACACTGGTTTGAGGTTTTGAGTGTTGATTCGGAAATTTGATTTTGGGGTCACAGACCGGATGTTTGAATTTCTGAACTTCATTTGAGTTGGTCATAATGAGGAGATATATCGACCCAGCGAAGTCGTACATTGTCATCTTGCAGAGCTGGGGGAATATTGAAGTATGGTCGTGTATAATGGGCAGGGGGGATTTTGGTTGTACCCAAAAACACGGCGTAGATGTTCCATCCAACATTAGGGAGTTCCATATATTGATGTGGGATTATATGAAAGGGTGATTAGGTGAGGCGGATAATCAGTCGGATAATCTGCGGGACAAACGGGGATTTATTGTGCCGGCAACGTGGTGGATAATCACGTGCCTGCTTCGCCATGGGCTGTCACTCGACAGCTCGGATACGTGATATATAAGAGAAGTTCCGTGTTCTTGTCTTGGGTCAACCACGCATTCCCGTGACTGCTGTGCCTATACCTTTGGAGATCAATCAACATTGAGTGAACTATATACTTTTCACTATGAAGTCCATACTTGTACTCGTGCTCGGTGATGAGAGGGAGTACACAAGCGGCTGTAAGATGGGGGGGGAAAACATGGAATATTGATTTCAGGGTCCAGCGTCGGTGTACCCTCGGCACGATGTGGCAAGGGCTTACGCTGGTAGCAGTCGACTATCCGGTTGATGCCTCGAAAAAGCAGACGGTGCTTGATGTTCATCGTGCCGCTTGCCGGCCAGAAACAGTTTGATTGAACCATGGACTTTACTGTAGGGCTTTCCTTGTCAGAGACTTTTTTTCCTCACAGTTTTCAAATGGAAATAATCCCCCTAGTTTTCCTATTAATCTTCCATGTGAAAATTATCTTCCCTGGTGGAATATACTTTTGTACCTGAAGCGTTTGAAAAGTTGTAACAGAGCGCCTCCGTAAGTTTCCAAAAGTAACCCCGATCAGGTACCGGTCGGGTCGAGTTTCACTGAGGATTAACGTCGTCCGCAGATCCGAGATGTTGGCCTCGGTCGTCACGTATTGTGGTGAGTGCTAAAAAATATCATCCTGCACGTTCTCGCGGCTGCATAAAACCCTCAGAGTCATGTGTTTGGCACGCGAGCTGAAAATGCGATTCCCGGCCACTTGCAGGCAGAGCTGGAGTGTTATCGATGTTGATGTGGGACGCGTTTGAACGCCTGTTCGGACCCAAGCTCCTACTTGTACCTCATTTTAGTACATTAAGCTGCTTAATTAGTCACTGTTACGGGGCACATACTACAGTTAGTAGGACCCACGGTACACACGAAAACCTATGTATTTCGCTATTTTTACTAACAATATTTGGTCATACTGTATTTACTATGGTCCCCCGTAATAGTGCTACCGCGACAAGTTCCACTTCAGTTCTTGGCTGAGACGCGATTCCTCGTAGGCCCTCTTTGAAGCTTTCTCGGATCGTTGGGCATCATCATGGGGTATGAAGACATAAATTGGCCGCTGTTCGGGGTGTCGCGCCACTTTTAGTTCGAAAATACGGATAGGATGAAATAAGGTGAAACCGCCTTTTTCACAGACGATGTCAAAGTGCATCGTGCTGGATATCGGAGAAGGCGCCTGACTGCCTCCTGTGTGCGCATTGGATGGCTTTGACATTGCCCTCGCGAGCTGGTTTACGCTGTATAGGGGATGATGTACCGAGACACGTGAGTAACGAGATGACACGATGTCTCTAAAACGACGTATTTTTTATGCTGATGTTGATTATGACGACGATGAACATATTGATCATGATGGCGATGGTGGTACATAAATTCCTAGATTTACCTAGGGATTCTAAAGTAGGAGTTCGAAACTCGTCTGTCTGTCCCCCTCTTGAAAAAACTCCAATCCTCGCAAAGTCTGGTTCCGAGCCGCCACCCTCGACGTTGACGTGTGCAATACCGCGCGAATTGATAGCCGATACATATACTTACCTACGTACAAGCAGTCTGGGCGAACTTTCAGATTCAACAGAGCCCCCCGCCTCGAGCTACGCGACCCAGCCCCACCCGCATCGAAATCGCTTGTAGACAATCGCTTGTGCCAGAGTCGGTACGACCAGCGAAATATTTCGCAGATTGGCTGCAGCGCAAGAACCATAACAAAAGTGAGATGGTCTTGTAGAAGTTTGGTTCGCTCAGCGCGATTGGTTAACGGCATTAATGAGGTCGTTGCTCGCCGTGCAAGGTCGCGTCTGGCTGCAGGGTCGTGCCCTCATGGGGTTTGCGATATATTAAGTGACGTTTTATGGCAAGGTCGCCTCCTGATCCACAGTAAATCGAAGTGCTCATCAAACCTGTGACAACACAGCAATCCGGAAGCTCTTGACGAAGTGCAAGGACCCAGAGCAATTGCTGCTCGATCGGAAAGACTCGCAAGCATGGAAGCCTGTGCACCGAGAGTTACGGACGCACGGACACGAACTTCCTCTCGGAAGCACGCCGTGCGCAGCAAGGGTCAGAAGGAGGCTGCTACTGCGAGAAGGGGTGCCAAACGCCTCTTCTTACTGTTCCCTGAATTCATAGTGTAGGTCAACAGTTGCTGCTACGGGAAAACAGCAGTGTTGCACTGAATGTCCAACAGAGCTTCTCGTAGCAGGTGCTACCACTGCTACTGTTATACGACATTTCCAGCAGAGCTTCTCCTGCTTCTCCGTTTCGTCATCAGTAGGAGGGTGGGCCTGACTATACCACACGCATGTCTTAGGGACACCGCCCGAACGTTGCTGTGGATAGTCACATTCTGCCTACGACTACTTGTGGAGTTGGGTTTCGTGACGTAGGTTGAACTCGAAAAACAAAAACCGTTATGACAGGTGCACCACTACTATACTGGTGCACGACATCTACAGCAGATTTTTTCCTGCTCCTCCGTCCCCTGATCAGTAGGAGGGTGGGCCTGACAGCACTACCTGCAGCATTTCTTAAGGACAAGATCCGAACGCTGCTGTGGGCAGGCGCAGTGTGCCCACGAGTACTCGTAGAGTTAGGTTTCGTTAGGTAGAACTCCGAAACAAAAACAGTTTGATATTTTACGACTCACAACCGCACTAGCACGAGAGGGTTTCGTGTGTGTGTGCGCGTGCACAGACCCCGCCAGGGCTGGCATTGGTGCGGTGTGTGTTGAGCGCAGCAGACAAACGTCGCCGAGAACAATGTCGAATCATACACGATGACACAGTGACACACACTTACAGAGAAACTATGAACGAGGCACGCTACTCTCCTACGACTCGTTTCGAAGAGACTTATTTTTCTTCGAACACCAAGAACACTCTCTGCAACCATCAGCAGCAGTAGCAGCAGGACACACGAAGCTAGGGTCAACATCGCTGTACGCTCGGCTTGTAGATCCAACCCTTGAACGCCTTGTGCACCTACTCGATCTTGGTTTGTAGTTCCTAGTTCCCCACCTCGATATTCGGCATAATTTGAAGACGAATAATCTACCAGGTATATGGAGACATGTCCAACAGAGCTTTATAGCAGATTCCACCACTACTATAAATCCTGCTCTAGGATTTTTCCCGCAAAGCTTCTCCTGCTTCTCCGTCCTCTCATCAGTGGGAGGTTGGGCTTAACAATACCACATATGCAGCATATTTTAGGGACACCGCCCGAACGCTGCTGTGGACAGGCACAGTCTGCCTACGAGTACTTATTGCGTTGGGTTTCGCTAGGTAGAAGGAGAAAAACAAAAGCCGTCATGACAGGTGTCACCACAATATTAGTACTACTGCGGTACTGCTGTACATCATTCACACACAACAGATTTTCTCCTGCTTTTCCGTCCTCTGATCAGTAGGAGGGTGGGCCTGACAACGCAACCTGCAGCATGTCTTAGGGACACGGCCCGACTGTTGCTGTGGACAGGTGCAGTCTGATGACTTACGACTTAAAACCGCACCAGCACGAAAGGAAGAGATCACTAGAAATCGGGAACCGATATGATATGGTAAGTTTTTTGGTGAATAAATATAGCCGAGTGCAGATCTATATACTTTCTTCTTTTTTTTCAGTGGCATGCGAGGGTTTATACTATGATATACTCGTATGAATTTCTCGGGGGAGTACATTGGTGCTGGACCGTTGGGTATCTCAGTCGTCCGAGAGTTCGTACAGTATAACCCAGGCAGTGAAGGGACGGAGATGCGTTTATGAGCAAAGACATATGGGCATGACACCGAGTTGGATAATGCGGTAGACATGTCAGCCAGCTGCTCTCCCTGCCAAGCCACAGAAAATGATATCAAGCAACGCACTTCGAAAGATATACCAGGTACCAGGTAAACAACGAAGGTTTCGTTTGTGTGCGCGTGCACAGAGTCCGCCGGGACTGGCATCGGTGCCAGCGCTGCTGCTGAGAAGATGCGCCTAATGCCCCGTATGACCGTTACCCGTGCTTCACGTTGTGTTTGCTGATCACCCGCCCATACTTCAACGCTATGTGGCGAAAATCCAACCTACTTCTCTACCTAAATCACCCATATATTCGCATTTTTGGTATATTGCCGATAGACACAGACGAGGGTGTAATAGCATTTTTCCTTAAAAATTTGAAGTAATCCGCCCACTAGAACCCACCGACGTTCCGATGCTTACTGCTGTACTTGTGGTACGACGGCCGACAGCTGCTACGCCGGCGGGGCCGGTATACGTATAAACCCACACCACCGACGTACCGACGCTTACTCATGCTTTGGGTCATGTTTGTTGACCAGCCCTTGCTGCAACGTTATGTAGCGAAGAAACAAGCCATCTACCCACTCAAACCACCCATACCCCCAGCACATTTTATCTTGAACTAATCCGCCGACTTACCCACCGGTGTTCCGATGCTTACCGCTGTACTAGTGGTACGACAGCAGCCACGCCAGCGGGGCCGGCATACGTTTATACCCACGCCACCATCGACGTTCCGGTGCTTACTCGTGATTTCGGTTGTGTTCGCTGACCACAAGCCCATGCTGCAACGCTTTGTGGCAAAACCTCAGCTCACCCATCCACCCAAACCACTCACACCTCCAATCCGCCCATTAATCCACCGACGTTCCGATGGTTCTTGCTATACTAGTTGTACGACCGCTGCTATGCCACGTTCCGATGCGCCTTTCCATACTATTGGTGTTCGTGTGAATTTCAATATATAAGCTCTCGTACGATTATGATTGGTTCCGTTTGACTGCCCGTCCCCTGGCTGCGTATGTGTGCTATTGCCGGTCTTGCAGGAGTCGTTGCAAATGTCTACCCCGTTCTCCTATCGTCAGGGCAGCTCCTGTCTTGGCGTTTGACCATCCTTCGGACGTGGTTGGGGGGAGTACTGTCACGGTGATGGGGAGGCTTGCCGGAGTCCTGCCCTCACGTACATCACCCCGTTCGATTGCTACAATTGCGACCGCTCGGTTGTGTTCGACCTGTTGGGTCAGACTGAGACAGTTAGGTCAGACAGAGTCTTCCTTCTTCGAATACTGCTTCTAAGAGCAGAGGGCGGACACCGTCTGCTCCTCCAGTCTGCTCTTTCAACAGAACTGATCGCGCGTGCGCACGTCGTTCACGTATCGGAGTGCATGTGCGAGCATTGGTTCGATGAACAGGGCATGCAGCACGGCGGGTCTCCCGCTAGCGCGAGCGTTGGTTCGCCAAACGGCGCAAATAACACGGTGGGGTTGACCGTAAGCGCAGGTTCATCAGCACAAGCTGTTTCGGCCGTAAGCAATCGGTTTTGATCGCGAGCACGAAAGACGGCGGTTCGATCGATCCAGGGCGCAGAGTCTCTCGTGAACGTAGCTGCAACACTGACCGCTTGGGGGCTTTTGTGTCTGGGGGGGCTGGGGAAAACGGCCCCGCGTAATTCAGATGCAGCGCATTTCGAATCAAATTCGTTTTGCTCTATCTGCCTATCTGCATTGGCATTGAGTTGGGTGTAGGAAACGCGCCACAGTATCTTTGGTTCGGGTGGGTTGGGTTGCATTCCGTTGCGTTAGGGGTCGTTGCGCCCGGGGGGGGTAGAGGAAACGGCCCCGCGTAGAATGGATGTAACACTTTTTTACGCTGATGCCAATTGGACGGCTGCCCCGTATTCAGGAGTTGATGTCAAAGATGCTTTCTCCGTAGGTTGGTCGGCTAGTGGTATCATTGTCGTCAGTTCTCAAAAAGCTGGTGGGCTTGTTGGTGACGTTGCTGTACGGCGCGGGGATGAACGAGCAGCCTGTCTCTTCTGGACGTGATGATAAAAGACCATGAGTCGTCATAGATGTAGAATGCGGAGGAGGGTAGTTGAAGCAGTCGCACCCGATGGGAAAGACTTAGCGGGATGTAGGCGGCAGCGAGCATTCTTGATGTAGGTGTCGGCGTGAGCTTCGTTATTCTCCAAGTTTGAGCAACAGGACGAGGTTATGGATCTGGTGCCGATTCAGGAGTCGCATTGCCTCCTCCGGCGTTTCCTCCCAAGGAGCCGTTCTTGAAAGTTTTTTGGGGTATGCACCACTTCAGTCTCCCCCTCCGAACTTATTTTTTGTTGAAGGCTGACTTGTAGCGGGTGTAATAAAGCGGCAACCCGCACTAACTACTCTGCACACTCGACCACACTTGTCAATCTTATCTGCGCCGAGCGATCCCACCGGCACTACTCAATCGGTACTGCTGCTGCTGCTGCTCTATTACTGGCGAGGCAGAGGAGCATGCACTGACTCGAACTCTCCCTGCTGTACAGACTTCCGGTGGTCCCGCCAATCCACTTTCTCCACTTGCTGTGCATGCTCTGCCCCCGACCTTCTCATCACCTACCCAGCGACTTTCCACACGGGAATATCCTAACCCGGTACGAGTACGAGTAGCAATGTCTGGCCAGTTTTCGAAAATTGCCCACCACCGAAAGCGGTTGGCTCGAGAGATTTTCTTCAATATTGGAAAGAATGTACCAGTACCAGGTAAGGTACGCGGTTTGCACTCACCAGGCGCTGCATGAAGGGGGACAAACAAAAAATAAAACTGCGTCGGTTACACGACTGGAATGTGAGCAGTAGCCATACTACCAGGGATGCGTGCGAAAATATGGTACGTAGGGGTGGTGCCTAAACTTTTCTCAGGGTCCTTCCTCTCTGAAGGAGATACGTTCCATCAGCAAACTCGCCCAACGACCGACTCGGAGGACAAACAGAATACGCTAACCACTCTGATGTAAAAGGAAATATAAGGATCGTTCACACACAAATATCAGTACCCACATATGGTAATTATATATTCGCCATCAGTGGTACTAATGACATGTCACGGGGGGGGGGCATAGCATAGTAGTCAAGCTCAAAGATGCTCACATCATTACGAGGGGCGATAGTGAAAAGGACCTGCGGTGCACACGAAAACCTACTGTATGTATTATCCTATGTTTACCAACAATATTTTTCCCTATCTACTACGGTCCCCCGTAACAATTGTAAAAACACTGGAACATAATGTAGATATTTGTCTTCATGATCACTACTACGGGGGGCCATAGTTAACAGGACCTGTGGCACACACTAAAAACTATATATTTAACGATGTTTACTAACAAGATTTGGTCCTATTAACTATGGTCCTCCGTATTAGGACAAAATGTTGTTCGTAAAAATAGCAAAATATATGCCTGGTGATATGTACCGTAGGTCTTATTTCATATGGTCCCCTGTTAAGAGCAGTATGGCCTCCCGCAGCCGTAGAGTCCAATACACAGCAGTCCCATCAGCGCTATAATAACACGCAGGCAAAATCAATCCGTTTTTCTACCTCAAACTGCACATCACACTCCCCCAGAAGATGCGGCATGGTTGGGCACGAAACCGCCCGCCGTCGCTGAGGGATATGTCCCGGTCTCATCATCGAGAACGTAGGGCACGGTTTCAATGGCCACAACAAGGTGTAATCAGAGGCGTTCTATATACGATAGAGGTTCACCCTAACTTTTCGGAGGCTCCTCACAGAAGGAGCTCCGTACCTTACCCGGAAACTGACTTTAGCAAAAAAACAACTAGTTGCATCCCGATGATTGATCCCATGGCCGACGCGTTCTGCGTTAGAGGTAGTACAAACGTCTAAAATGTTTTCTGGATGACGGAAATCCTCAGCCCGAAATCGCCGCAACGCATATCTTGTTTCGAAAAATGACATAATAATTGTATACTTGGGCCACGGAATCATTCATCGAGATGCAACTTGATGTTTGGTGAAGTCAGTTGTCGGGTGAGCTGTGGAGCTCTTCAAGTAAGGAGCGTCAGAAAAAACAAGGATGAACCACTATGTCATGGTATTCATGATCCCGTTCCCCTCTATTGTCGAGGAGGCGTGTTTCTGATGAAACGCGCCGCGCAAATAATATATATAAAACCCCACTGTTCTCATAACTCTCTGAAGAGCCAGGAAAGTGGGAATCACCAAGATAAGACATAAATCTCTGTGAGTAAGTACACGCGTCTAGGCCGACCTGCATTACAGTAGTAGTCCGGGATGCCCCATACTGTCCCTTTGTTATTCGGTGTTCAGTTATATCACCCATATTCCTCGTATACTACCAAAACTGTCTATCTTAGAACTCCTCGGCCCACGTATAAAAGTACGTCCTTTTTTCGAAACAAGATTGGCATTCCGACGATTTGAGGGTTGAGGAGCTCCGTCATCATTCAGGAATTATAACTACTATAATAGCTGAAATGTGCTACCTTCATCCATCGTATTACGGGGGGGCATAGTAAATAGGACCAAATATTGTTACCAAAAAATAGGGAAACATATACATTTTTGTGTGTACCGTAGGTCCTCTTTATTAGGGTCCACCGTTATAGAACGCTTCAACAAAAGCGCCTTTATATTCTCGATCAGACTGGTAGACTCAAGGCTCTCGCTCTAAACTGTAGTAGATAGAGGGGGCAGCACCTACTGTATACATTTCCGGAGGTCCCTGTGGCTTACGCAACGCTTATTACGACCGCAGTCCCGTTTCGTGGACAAACTACTTGGAATTATACTGGTTTGTCCCCCACACGGGACTGCGGTTCCACAAGGGTCAAGTAGACCCCTCTTTTCGGGACAGTCATATTGTTATTTTCTTCGACCCCCCCATGGCCGGACTAGGCTACAGTTTGCTCTAGTGTATAAAAGAGCTTCAGAAGGCTCCATACCTCCACTCCCCCCCCTCCCCCCCACCACACCCCAGAAAAAAACGGGGTTTTTTTTGGGGGGGGGAATATGTAACGCTCACACACCCCGACGGAGTACGTACGCAGGGGTTCACATTACGAGTAATAATGCAAAGACAACGCCTGGTACTGTTGCGGGACACCGTATTGAATGGGACCTACGGTTCAAACAAAATCCTACATATTTCTCTATTTTTTCTAACAATGTTTGGTCCTATTTACTATGATGCCCCGAATTAGATGTGGGATTCCAACGATACGTTAGCACGATCCCATTTTGGGCAGAAAACATTGGGAGCGGTTATATTTCAATATGAAGATCCAACAGTCTTTATGTTTACGCCGCGCGCGGCAGTTTCTCAGCTAAGCGCGGGGGAGAGGGAGGGGAGGCGTACTCATTTGTTGCCTGCCTTCGTCAGTTGACCATTGACCACACATCCCTTCCAAGACGGAACACCGTTCCTACTCCTAAGAGAGACACCTCCAACAGTTGGGCGCTCATGACGTTGTTTCGATATATTACATAGAAACGTTTTGCTAATTTTATCCCCTTCCTGTTTGGCCGCCTGTGGCCACCATCTATCTCCTAGGATAGCGATCGTTTTCTCG
>JBBMHQ010072220.1:0-12804 GCA_037834295.1 Postelsia palmaeformis
TAATAATAATAATAGTAATAATAATAATAATAGTAATAATAATAAAAGTAATAATAATAATAATATGAAAACAAAATAAATATGATTTTTGATTTTTGAAGGGTTTGAGAGTTTTCTCGCCCAATAATGAGTTTTTGATTTTTTGTAAAACACATGGTGAACACACATGATGAACACATGATGTGTGTCATACATCGTATCATGTAATTTTCTTACCGTTCAAGATAAGTGACTGTCCTACCGTGTACAATACACCACCAATTGTGATCGTCTCGCTTGTTTCGTCGTATTCTATTAGCACATCAGTTGTATCCGATAGAGTAAGAGTCGCACTCGTCCCGGTACCATACGATGTAGAAAACGGGATGGATATAGCCGAGTCATTGTTTAAAGCCACGGTTCCTCCTAATTTCACAAACGTGGACGATATCGCTGACACTTTATTGTTAAGAGAAAGCTCATCGCCAGTTTTGAATAGCTCGTTCATCACACCATCAAGTATTACTATTAATAATGTAGCGTCGTCTAATTTACTGAAATCGAATCCTCCAAGACTACCATATTCACTTGTATCGTTATTCGATGCAATATTTTCCAATGTTGTAGATAGATGTCACTTCTGACTCTAACGTATACCCGCTTCCTGTAGAGTAATATAGGCGTAAAGTGTACGAAGTTTGTGCCGGAAGAGACCCGATGGTTTCAATGAGATCAGTCGGGTCTATATCAGTATGAGCGACTGATTCTACAGAAGAAGACCCATCTTCCTGTACAGTAATTTTATACAACGTGGCCGAGTCTACGCCAGCTATAGTTGTGTGGAAATTTATTACACCAGGAACGATTAAGACAAGTATAGGTATACTGCCACTTCCAGCGTTATAGTTTTGAAGCAGTTCTGTCTCAGATAATACTTTGTCGTAAAATATTGCGCTATGGAATATCGTAGCCGAAGTATACGCAGTGCTAGTTCCACTACCACCATGTATAGTCATTGTACCCGTCACATCTGATTCTCCAATAAAAACTATATTATGAAGTTCCCCGTTAGGAAGGTCGTTCCATCCAACTGTTATATCAGATACAACCACGTCCACGTAAACAGTCGCGCTGGGAAAGAATGAACCTCCAGGATACCCACTACCACCAATCACCCTCGATGCAATGTATCCTAAAAATCCACCCGTGTCGGTAGTCAAAAAAAGTGGATTGGCCAAGTATGAATCTGTTTTCTGATACCATAATGATATCGTCCGGAAAGTTACTGCTTCGGATAATGTTAACTCGTTATCACCAGCGCTTGAATCAAGACCACCATCGTTTAGAAACGTTGTTACACCAGTATTAGTATTCAAAGTAATAGCTGAACCTACCGTATCATTCGAAACTTCAGCTCCGGAAGGGTATGACACAGGGTCGTTGGCGTTGAAGTGTAATAAAGCACCATCTGTTACATAAGACGTGGAAATTATTAAATATCTAAAGTGGAATTGGGACGATTCAGTTGCGTCAAGGTGATCAAAACCGAGATGGTGGTGAAAACCAGGTTCAAGACTTGTGTGCACTGGAACGGGGAGCCTGGAGACGAGTTTAGTCCGGAACTTCCGTTTATCGTTTCCTTTTCTTCGTATGGTACGTGCAGCGTGCATGGTTTATGGAATTTAGCTTCTGTTTGTGAATTTTCACTTTCGATGAAGTCGTTGAAATGGACAACATCAAAGATGTTGTTTGTTCTTGTTCGTGTACGAAAAAGGATGTAGTTCCTAGCACTCAGGCAGAGTTTTCTCGTCCCGTCCCTGTTAAAATCTCCAAGGTAAAGACTGGTGATGGAAAGAAGGGTAAAAACAGGAAGGGTGCTATAATTCCGGCAAAGGAGCGTGGAGTCCGTGGATTGTCAGCGAGGAACATGTTGGAGATGGTAAACTCTGGCGATTGTTTTTCCCAGGCCCAGATGTTGGAAGATGGTGGGTGGGAGTTGAAGAGACAGAAGAACCACTTTGTTTACCAGCTTGTTGAGGACGTGGCGCAAAACTACGTGTGTGCTAAGACACCATCGTGTAGTAGGTCGGAGGAGAATGCCGTACAGGTATTGAAAAACCTGAACAACATTGTGGAGAAATAGTTTAAACATTTGTGAGTTTAATGACATTACATATATACAAATATAAACATACTCATACGGCGCTGGTACAGCTGAGACCCGTTGGAGGAGACGAATGTCAAACCCTGTAAATGTTTTTTTTTTTTTCATTCAACCGTCATTAAAAAATCCCGTCATCAAAAATCTTGAGGCAAAGGACAACAGGTACCCCAGCATTGAACCCTGAAGCATTGAACTCTGAATCATTGAACTCTGAACCATTGAACTCAATGCAAGTAGCATCCATCGTGTTCTTCCAATAGTTGTGACTGCTGTCCCTGGCAGTACACGTATTCTTCATCTCAACTTCATGAGTAGAGCCCGCTAACTTGACCCCACTCCTCCCATACGTGACAATACCGGTTACTCTGATGTCTTCATCGTATTTCATGTCTATAGTAAGCCTACTTTGATCAGAAATACGCCCAATCAAAGGCTTACCGTTCTCGTAACGACCACAGAATGACTACTCGTGAGAAGATACCCATATTCCTTTCAGGTCAGGTGTCGCACAAACTACACCTTTAAACTTCACGCTCGTCAAACCTCTAGAATAATTGGCGACAAAATCTCCATTGTTTGACGTGCTGTAAACAACAGTCCCTCTGACAAACTTTTCCCCACGCTTTACTCCCTTGAACGAACCATTAAATCCAAAAAAGCCACCACCAGGACGACCCAATACAAAAATAAAAGGTTGCACGTCACAGAAAGAGAGCTTGGGATCACCAAGAATACACTCGTGTTCAGAATCAGCGCTTCGACATTCAGGAGAACAATAGTGAAACAGTCCCACACTCACATGCTTCAGAATACCCTACCAAAGCCGTACATTCACACGAAATGCTGTTACACACGCAGTCGACCTGGGATTCATGTCGAACTGTCTAGAATCCTTAGTCATGAAAGCCCCGAAGCCCAATAGGTCGGAACACTTCTCAGGAACAATGACCGTCTCAATACCAACTTCCATACCAATCTCCATACCAATCTCCATACCCATCTCCATACCCATACCCATACCCATACCCATATTGGCGAGCGCTTAAAGAGTTTAAAGAGTTGAAAGAGTTTGAAGAGCTTGGAGAGTTTGAAGAGATTGAAGAGTCCAAGATAGCTGTGAGACGATGGGGAGTATTCATCAATAACTTCATAGGTCAATTTCAACAAAATACTGGACCTCAAAATAAACCGGTAACTTTAAAATTTAATTAAATATTTTAAAAAAAGAACAATAACATAAATATCATATAGTAAATCTCATATCATAAATCTCATATAAGTCAAGAATAATTTCTGAATCTCATATTTTAAATCCCACATAGAGAATATCACATTTTAAGAACAATTCCTAAATCTCATATAATCAGAATAATTCCGAATAGCCCGGGTCAAATATTATGCCGACTTCATCATCAAATTCACCCCCCCACCACTTCACTCCCCACCACTCCCTCCATCAAAACTACTTCATCAAACACTACTTCATCAAACACTACTTCATCAAACTCTAAATATGTTCATCGGCAACATCGACCTTGATGCCCACATCCAATCCTTCTTGAACCTGACGAGTCTTGCCAAGATGATGACGACGAACAAGCACAACAACAGACGCTGCGCGAGAATGACTGGGGGCATGTACGACAAACCCATCAAAGAGGGTAAGAAGGGCGAGCAGGGCATCATGCACATGGGACACTTCGTCCCCGCCAAAATACATGAGCTCGCCAAACAATACCTTCTACCGGGACTCAAGAGGTCGGAAGCCGTCTTGGAATCCAAGCGTATGCTCTGCGACTTCGGCTGCAAGAACGTACTGGAAAACGTATTCGTCGCACACAGCGTCTGCATAAAAAAACACGAAGTCAAACTGGATGGCCTACCCGTCTGTCCGAGAGAGGCCTGCATCTCAGGGAGATTCATCATATCCGATGACATGGTGGGCCACCTCAAGAGCTTGAAGAAACGGGAGAGGACATATGGCCACTCTGGTATATACAGCGTCATCAAGTCGGGCATCAACGATATTTTCCCCGACGAATTGTCGCTGGAAGGTTACATTCAGAACCACATGCTGGAAATCGTCCAGGCGCGCCTAGCAGCAGCCACCATCTCGTATTGTTACATGACGAACGGCTTCGATGCAGCACGCGAAATGGCAAAAAGCTTGAAGAGAGAAGAGCCGAGGGATTCATGGTATTCATAATAAAAAATGGAAAACATTATAAAAAATATAAAGGCCTTGAAGCCTCTAAACATCTCCCCTCCCGAGGGTCTGAGAGTTCAGCATGAGTTGTGTTTTTTTTTCAAGCCTCCAAATATATCTCAGAGTTCATCATGAGAGTATGTTTTTTTGAGATTTTGGTTTAAAAGACTATAATATTAGTATACGTAAAGATCAAATTTAATTAATCAAGAACGAACGTGTCTGTTACACTTGGTCCTGTACCGCCCCATTTCCGTGAGCTTGATGTCAGTATCCTTTCGGAGCTTCTTGTATTTACCCTTGGTGAGTTGCTCGATCTGAGGACTACTGGGGATAATAGTGTGCATCTCCTTAGCTAAACTTCTCGCGACAGTCCTCGTGCATGCGTCTTTGAGAGCTTTCATTTTCATTGCCTTACCTTCTTTCCTCAGTTTTCTTCTGATTGCCTTATCTTTCTTGGTCAACATACTTTCTCTTCTTCACCTGTTTGATCTTAGAGATTTTCTTTTTCAGTTGAGTTTTGATTTTCTTGATACTTACCCTAGTCTTTTTTTATTTATACTTCAACTGAAGTTTTATTCCCTTGGCACGATCACGTTCGACCTTACTCATACCACTCTTTGGCATGGACTTCTTCTTGGAGGCATATTTTTTCTTAGCGGCCTGTACACTTCTCACCTTCTTCTGGATTTTTTTGGCTGCTGATTGACGAGCACGTTTTTCAATATTTTCTATAGCTTGCGCAACACGTTTTCGGCGATTATTTGATGCTACTCTTTCTGATACGATCATCAATCCGAGCGCATCATCTGCTTTTCTAATCTGCGAAGGGGTAAGGTTCTTTGACTTTCGTTTTCCGAACATCTCTTTGCGAAGAGCATATTTCCTTGCTTTCACTCTGGCTAGGTATGATTAAGTGAACATGATTTTATGAGGGTATCGTAATCAAAGGTGATTATTATTATGATTATATTTTTATTTATATTTTGACCCATTTAACATATAAAAAATACTATATCACGAAACACGGGGATATAGCGAAAAAAAACATAAAAACAAATTCATAATTTATTTTGATATTTGAAATAAATGTATTTTAATTTATTTAGATTTCAATCTGTTTACTAGTAATCAGCCCCCCACACGATTCATAATTTTTTCAGTAACCAAAAGTCTTTCTGACAATTCATCAACATAGACACCAAATCGGACATAAAACAATTCATAGGCGATGAATCCTACCTGAACACGGCAACCAGTTCGAATGAATGGAAGGACGTGTGTGCGTCTGGCCCCAAGACTACTAGAGCTCTTCCGAAAGCGACAACACCCGAACAGCTTTCACACTCATTCGACAAAGGTCTTGTCCCAACGAACAAATTGGCTATCGAGTTTGCACGACTTGATAAAGTCGATATTCTTAAGGTCGTTATTGAGAGGCTGACAAGGAAGAATTTGAAGAGGAAGACCGATTTCGACTCGGATGATGATTCGGATGATTCCGACTCGGATGATGATTCGGATCCCGAATATGACCCTTACCCTTCTTTACGCGAAGACCCTGCTTCGGATGATTCCAAGAGGAACAAAGGAATCTGTCTGACTTCCATCAAACATAGAAATATCGAGATGCTTGACTAGATGGAGGAAGACTTCACCGAGTTCAAATGGAAAAAGATCGCTGGGATTTCTTTCGCGCAGTTATGTTTGATATTGAGCAGGAAGAAACACTTCGACATGTTGAAAAGGGTGCTGGAGGAGCGTGGCGATGTCATTTTTTGGAACTGCGGTGATGCAATCGATGTCCATGAATATGTTGCTGGCCATGGGGACATGGACTTGTTGGAAATTCCAGATAACTGCGAATGTCGAATCGGCTTTAATTCCGTAAAGTCGAGCTATAAATATGGGGCGGAGTCTGGAGATTTTGAAGCCTTCAAGTATATTACCATCAAACACTTTCATTGGAACGAGAATGATTACAAGAAGATGTGGGAGTTGGCCAGAGGAGGAGAGAATTGGGAATTAGCGAAATGGCTATTCAAATTAGATATGGAATATTGATCTTTCCACCAGTATAGATTAGGAATCTTGGGAACGTTTTTCAATTTTTTCTTGAAAGCATTTTTAAGTTCTTGAGGACTGTAGCATTTACAATAATATCCAACAAACAGCATTCCAGGAGCACAAACTATTCAAAATTTCCGTAATTTCTGACTGGAAAGTACCTTCAAATTGTATTTGATGTCTATTGTTTGGTTTGTGAAAATGCTGGATATTTCACACTGCTTCGATGGAGAAGCGGGTTTTTTCGTTGGATACCTGTGGGATGGAAGGGAAATGTATTCCGAGGAGCGTACAACACTTTCGACAGCGTTCCGGGTCAAAAACATCAATACATAGCCGAAAACAGCAAATCGAACTGAAACAAATTGAACTAGGATAAGGAACAGCCTTATTGAATAACCCTCTACTGAAAACATTCCTTACGGGGTGTTTCTCTTGTGGTACACGATTGCGGCAGACATTTGTTATATATGGTTTGCCGCAAATGTGTACCGTTTAAAAAAAAAGGAAAGTTTTGTGGTTTACTACATATCAGTTGGGCTTTATCAACGTCATAGACGGGCCCAGTCCTTGGCTCCGTTACCTTCTCAATTCTCTTTATCACGGAATTTAATTTAACCAAATTATCACAAGTATCAATGTAGCTATTCCCTGACATCAATAAATCGCGAGCAACCTGTGTCTTATTTCGATTTCTTCTTGACGGCGCTCAATGAGATTCGGTTTCTTCTGGACTTCCATATCGAATACAACTACAGACCTGGTGTTACCCTAATGGAGAGAAAATAATTTGTGATATATTTTGCGTGAAGTATATCTATAAAATGCGATGTTTTATTTTGTATATTTTTTCGCGTATGTATATGGGATTTGTGCGCGGATTCGATACTTTTTGTATTCTTTTTATAACAGAATTTACTTGATTTAAATTATCACAAGTATCAATGTATCTTCGAGCTTCTAGTAGTAATTCATGTACGACTCTGTCTCCTTAAAATCTCATCCTGTCGGATCTGATACGGATCCTTCTTTCCATAATCTTCCATATCGAATACAACGACAGACTTGGTGTTACTCTAATGGAGAGCAAATAAATTTGATATATTATGCGTGAAATATATCTAAACAATGTGTTGTTTACTTTATACGTTTAGTCAATTTCGGAACAGTTTTTCTTTCGAGCAATTCAGGATCCGTTTGAAAGGGGAAATATTGTTTTTTTTTAGGCTTTTGTTGACGAGTTCATCTCTTACCAGGGGGTAAAACGAAGCTTATTGTGTTGACTAAGGGTATATAGGACAAATTGATGTAAAAAGGCTTTATTTTGCCCCCTTACAGGTTTGTTTTTAGGCTATGTGTGACTTTTTGAAGGGAAACGCTTACAAGGATTCTTCGTTTTGCCCCCTTAAGCGCCCCAGAAAAACGTGCGCAAATGGTCGTTTTTCCTTTCAAATGGGTCAAAATCCTTTCAAATGGGACGGGTGTCCAATATTTTACCTAGTGAATTTGCCGTTTTTAAGAGACATCTTTGAACGTTTTACCCCGTGATTGAAGAATCTAGGTGAATTCGGTACATATTTGGTGTCATTTTGTGTATTTTTTTCATCGATATCGATGCTCATGGCTCTTCATCCCATTGAGATATCTTCCATAATAGGTACAATGAATGCATCGAATACGTGGCGAAACAACCGCATTTATTTATCAAGCAAGGTCTATTTATGATGAATTCGTCCCCAAAACCATCAGCAACTAGTTCATATTAGGTAAGTACCAATGACTTTTGTATGATTGACTCTGGTAAATCGCAGGGATTGCTTGACATTAATAGAGGTATTTCTCAAAACCTTCCTCGAAAAACACTGGTCAGGAGTAGTTTAGTAGAAAAAGTTGAAGTCATTGGTGAAAAAACAAGTGATTATGCATTCTTGGATATGAAATCCCGTCCAGAATCCCATAGGTAAAACCAATATGGGATATGTTTTATTGCATATATGAACAAGGTTGACGAAGGTTTTCGACGGCGTATCCAACCAATTGTCGTAAAATTCAGATGCATCATGTCAGTACAAATTCCATCAGAATCCCATAGGTAATACCAATATGGGATATGTTTTATTACATATATGAACAAGGTTGACAAAGATTTTCGACGGCGTACCCAACCAATTGTCGTGGAATTCAGATGCATCATGTCAGTACAAGTTCCATCAGAATCCCATAGATAGGTAAAACCAACATGGGATATATTTCATTGCATATATGAACAAGATTGACGAAGGTTTTCGACGGCGTATCCAACCAATTGTCGTAGAATTCAGATGCACCATGTCAGTACAAATTCCATCAAAATCCCATAGGTAAAAACAATATGGGATATATTTTATTACATATATGAACAAGGTTGACAAAGATTTTCGACGGCGTATCCAACCAATTGTCGTGGAATTCAAATGCATCATATCGGTACAAATTCCATCAAAATCCCACATAGGTAGAACCAATATGGGATGTATTTTATTACATATATGAACAAGATTGACGAAGGTTTTCGACGGCGTATCCAACCTATTGTCGTAGAATTCAGATGCATCATGTCAGTACAAATTCCATCAGAATCCCAAAGGTAAAACCAACATGGGATATATTTCATTACATATATGAACAAGGTTGACGAAGGTTTTCCACGGCGTATCCAACCAATTGTCGTAGAATTAGATGCATCATGTCAGTACATATTCCATCAAAATCCCATAGGTAAAACCAATATGGGATATATTTTATTACATATATGAACAAGATTGACGAAGGTTTCCGGCGGCGTGTCCAACCAATTGTCGTGGAATCCAAATGCATCATATCAGTACAAATTCCATCAAAATCCCATAGGCAAAACCAATATGGGATATATATTTTATTACTCACATGAACAAGATTGACGAAGGTTTTCGATGGCGCGTCCAACCAATTGTCGTGGAATTCAAATGCATCATATCAGTAGAAATCCTGTCCATAATCCCATAGGTAAAACCAACATGGGATATATTTCATTACTTATATGAACAAGATTGACAAACGTTTTCGACTTCCTCAATCGAGCATATATTTTTCTCCGAAAACCTTGACAAAATCCCATCCAAATGTCGGAGGACTACATCCTAGAGTACCCACATCCAGGGTAATTCAGTCGGAGTTCACTATAAATAGTCAGAGAATCCAACTGCATCATTCCGCGCACAATACACGGACCAAACTCTTGGGGTAACATTCCCCAGGTTCCCATCTCGTGTCCTGGTAGCTGCTGCAACAAAAATATCCAGCCATGGGGTGGGTCGCGGAGAGCGTAGTCCAATCGGGTATCTTTCCCGCGCACGAGTCCCTGTACGAATCCCTTGCTAAGACTACACCACAAGAAGTACATGCACGAACAACGAGAAACTTTCCCTGGAAGTTCTCCGCCTCGTGTTCTGTGTTCGTAGGAACGAAACGAGTACCATACCTACCGTGATCCAGGTCGCAACAATTGACGATGATTCCGGAGGTAGACATTTTCGAAAGGTATTAATAGTACTGAGACTGGGGGGTTGTTGAGATATTGTGAGAGGTGTGGGCTTTCTTTGTTCTTTTTTTGTTAATTTTGGTTTGTCCAGGTCTATGAAACCGGGGATGCCTTATAACGTCCCCTGTTTTTGAGAATGATAACAGTAATATCGTTATGAAAAGCGGGGATTTTTCAGAAATTTCCCCTATTTTTGGGAATGAGAACAGCAACATCTCTAGAAAAAACGGGGATTTTTTTCAGAATATCCCCTGTTTTTGATAATGAGAACAGTCATATCTCTACAAAAACCGGGGATGTTTTCAGAATATCCCCTGTTTTCGAGAATGATAACAGTAATATCTCTAGAAAAACCGGGGATGTTATCAAATGTCCTCTGTTTTCGAGAATGTTTTTTTTGTTTTGACGGCGTATTCAACAAAAAAAATCCAAAACTAATATTTGTATTTACTATATAAATGTACTATGATTGAAAATGGTCTTGACGGCGTTTTCAACAAAAAGTTTTTCCAAAACTAATATTTGTATTTACTATATAAATTTACTATGATTGAAAAAGGTTTTGACGGCGTATTCAACAAAAAAATTTTCCAAACCTAAGATTTGTACCAGGTATTTACTATATAAATATACTATAATTGAAAAAGGTTTTGACGGCCTATTCAACAAAAAGTTTTTCCAAAACTAGTATTTGTATTTACTATATAAGTTTACTATGTTTGAAAATGGTTTTGACGACGTATTCAACAAAAAAAAAGTTTTTCCAAAACAAATATTTGTATTTACTATATAAATTCACTATGATTGAAAATGGTTTTGACGGCGTATTCAGCAAAAGCTTTTCCCAAAACTAATATTTGTATTTACTATATAAATTTACTATGATTGAAAATGGTTTTGACAGCGTATTCAACAAAAAGTCTTTCCAAAACTAATATTTATATATCATTCAAATGACGTTCAAGTGACGTTCAAATGACGTTCGAATGACGAGTTCAATGTTTTATTTTGAAATAATGTTTGTTGATATAAAAATAACATGTGCTATCCACGATAAAGAAAGGTACTAGTTATATTACTCTCCGAGTTGACGGTGTGGATGAGGTAGAGTATACTTCAAGAAAGGATGGTTCGGATCAACAATCGGTCTTTAACGAGGACGAAATCACTTTTGATTCTCTTAATACATCGACAAATTATGATTTCCAACTGACAAAGATACGACAAGTTACGAAGGTAATTTTTTCAAAAACGGTGTATTGCCTTTATCCGAAGTTATGTTGATGGATGGTTCTACCAACCGATCACCCGAGGGTACAGCTTCTCAGTCAAGCACGCTGTATAAGGCTTATGCCAACAGGGCCATCGATGAAAGCACGAAGTATTCCTGATCAGGTAGTAGCGCAACTCATACTGCAAACAAAACCGGTAGTTGGTGGAAGCTTGAATTTTCTACTCCAGTCACCGCAGACAATATTATTATCCACAATAGGTACGATCTCGTCAGTCGTTTAGTGGAGTTAGGATGAAAATATACGACGATAAGAGCGATATTTTCGTTGACGAGTTACTCACTTCTAGTAAAGCAGAAACCTTTTCATTTTGGGTTTGTTTACAGGTTTGTTCACAAGTTCGTTTATAGGTTCGTTTACAGGTTTGTTTACAGGTTTGTTTACAGGTTTGTTTATATGTGATATACATAATACAGGATCGTTCTTTTTGGAATGTTAAATTTAGATATTTTGAAAGATTATACGGATGGGGCAGAAAGTACTTTGTTTCTCGGAAGGGGTACATTCGGGGAAGTAAAGAAACGTAAGTATGCCGACACACCGGTTGTTGTAAAAAGGATAGCCCCCGAAATGATAGGTGTTTTGGACAAGGAGGTAGAAAATCTCTTTTTGCTTACCCATCCGAATATCGTGAGCATGCTTGCATTCAACATTGAATTCATAGTCATGTCTTTAGCGGATGGGAATGCAACGGATATCAGTTCTGTATCAGAGTTGAGTATCGTTGGAAGAGATTGCATGCGTGCTTTAAATTACATGCAGACGCATAGGAATTGCATTATACACGCGGACTTGGAACCAGCAAACATCCTTGTCAAGAATGACGGGGTTGTTTACAAGGCGGTTCTGGGAGACGTGGGTCTGGCGACTTTTTGTAGTTCTGATGTTGATTTTGTGGGTACCCCTGGTTTTGTGCCGGATGGCGATTTACCAATTTCTGGTTACGATTATGTATTTACACTTGCGGTAAGTCTCTTAGATTCTACGTTTCATACTGTGTTAATTCATGCTACACACCGAACTCATCCTCACCCTATTTTTCGTACTGACAATACCTTAGAAGCCATTACTTTTTTGGGTAAAAATTACCCAGAATTATCACAGATTTTTACTTCTTTGCTGACAGCACGATCGATACATCGAGTTCAATATCAACACCCGATCCAAGTATTTATGACGTCACTTGTGAATGATTTTGAGGTACTTGTCAAGAAACATTCAACGGATGAGTCTCCTGATATTATAGATATTAAAGATAATAGTAGAGAAAACTTGGAAAGGCTAATGGACGTTAGTTTAAATGTAGGGGTAAGTGGTGTGTTTGGAGATAATACGTTTTCAAAGATGGACACTATGGAAGCTACTACGTCACGTATAACGCCACCTTGTGTATAATGATGATTTATGATGATTTATGATGATGTTAAAAGTATAAAAAATGTAGGTATAGTATATATATATATAACAAGATATTCGTGAAACGAAGAACAAACCTTTTGACGAAGAACAAGCCGATATTAGCAGTTTTTCGTGATTT
>JBBMHQ010072231.1:0-12804 GCA_037834295.1 Postelsia palmaeformis
AGGACATTCCCTTTGCTACACAACGTGGGGCTTGAAACAATGCGACCGAAACAAAAAACGGTGATAGCCGGGTTCTGGTGGGGGTATGTATCGGCGCTAGAGCTGGTCTAAAGTAGCGTCCCCGTGGCATGAGTTAATGATAACCAACACTGGCTGCACGCTTGTGTCACAGGTGCCAACGTACTGTTAAACGTTGGCGTGGCGCGTCTGACCCAGCACGCCCTGGCGAATACTGGGGTTTTCACCTTGTACATCATGGTGTCCGAGTTACAATGGTTGAAATGAGTCGTATGTACGGCAGGGGCGCGAGAAGATCCCGACCCGCGCTGCTGGGGGCTAACGCTGACCGCAGGCGGTTGATAATGAGACAACCAAAGTTACCAACCCTTTATTGTTGATGAACGTTGTCCTGGGGGTTCGAAAATGTGTTTTGTTTGTCTTTTTCCTGTCCCAGGTAGCCGTCGCTGTAACCGTCACTTTATCCCTCTGGAGTCCTCAAGAGAGTTGAAATATGACACCTCGACGCGAAGAGGACAGTTAGAGGGCTCGACTCCGGAACGAGCCCGCGTGGTGGTTGCTATTGTTGGCTTTGAACGGCACAGCGAGCGCTAAGGCAAACGCAAGGCGCCGTGGCAGCGCGGGGACGTTCCCCAACACGCGCAGCGACCAGCGTTGCTCAGGATGGCTTCTCGGCTCGGGTCTATCCTGCTAGACTCAGAGATACAACCCTGATGAGATTCATGTGGTGGACTGCAGATGTAGCGAGTAAATGCGGTTTCATCATCGCGGGAGCGTGCAGCGGACGACGATACTTTTCTTCATGCCAACGCGCACGCGTCGTACAATAGTTTTGACACTCTTTGCATTGGAGTCCACCGACATGTAAAAACGAGAGCATCATCCCATATAACTTCGTACAGCTCAGAAGACCGCGTTGCTTTGCGTCGATGATGGTACAGGTACAGTATGGTATGGTATGGTATGGTATGGTATGGTGCGGTATGGTACGTGACATATGGTGCGGTATTGCTTACTTCGCGTCGCTGTTGCTCTAGTAGTCTCTGCGAAATCGTCTTTTTTTATATACGTCATTTTTCCCCCTCTCAAGTCTCAAGAGGGAAAAATAATCCATCCACGCTCGCAACGAGCCACACTCGCTCGTGCCCCCTCCCCTTCCCTTTACCCCCCCACTTCTACGATGGGGTACACATCGTTCCCGCAAACAATCCGATGCCCATGTACCGGCTGGTACAACATTAACTTTGTACCCCCACCAAATTGTTGAAGACGCCGCATACGGGAGTGAAACTGAATTTTCCAAGCTTCAAGCGCGCGCATGATATGATGCATGCACCCAGCCCACCGGCCTCAATTTTCGAGGTGCAACCTTTCGTTAATTTTAAGCGCCACGCGCGTGTTAGCCCATCCGCGCCCTCTTCGGAAGAGGTGCTGATACAGCTGCAGTGAGTGGTGAATCCCAAGCAACATCCAACCGATATGACTCGGAAAGCCGAGGATACTTCGCTACTGCTGTTAGCTACAATCATACCGCCGATCCCGTCTTGTGCCCCTCCCTGCATGCCGTTACCGGCTACAACAATCCTTGAAAAAAACAAAAGCAAAACATTACACTCGCAGATCGTCCGTGTGCGGGGACGGAGAGCCTAACCGTATCCCTAACAAAAGGAGCAGTCGATCCCGCCATACCCTCGACCGTTTACTCTAGCGGTGGCCAACCGCAGGCGGCACATATAACACGACGGATAGAGGGGGAACCTTATCTCTAGGGTTAGCCGACAACGTCTTCACGACCCCACCAATGGGCTGTGCGCGGTCGAGGCACGGCATACGGCACAGCATGACACGTCCCTGCCCTTGCGGGTAGCGACACCCAAGGCGGAAGTTCTTAGACCGCTGGACGCAGCCACGATTTTCTCTACTCTCCATAAGACGGCAGCCCAACACGCTTCCGGAGAATCTTCTGTAGCCATATGGACGGTTTCCTCGCCACTCCATCGAAGGCGGGGGCGGCCTACAGTAGATGTAAAGATAGATACAGTCCGCCTCAATACCGAAGGGTGTCTCGAAATGACTAAAAAAACACATCAACACCCGTGCACGGCGGTGGTGCTGGTATTGGCATTCGGCGGCGGGTTGTAGGTGTTCGTAGCGTTGACGTCGATATACCGGTGCTGGCGCTGGTGTTGGTTGGTGTTGGTAATTGTGTTGGTATTGGCGCCGATGTTGGAGCTGGCTGGTGTTGGCGCGCTGGAACCGTGTTTGCCTCCGGGGGCAAAATTTACAGGGTTTTCACACGGGGTTGGGTCACGAACCTCGCGGGTTAATCGGGTCCGGTCCGGCCCAGTCGGGTCGGGTAAAAGCGTGACCCGACCCGACCCGACCCGTGAGAGTTTGAATTCCTCCTGACCCGACCAGACCCGACACGACCGGTGAGACTTCAAAATCTTCCCGACCCGACCCGCGGGCCGGGTCATGACCCGTGCAAGAGTTTTCAAATTCTGTTGGCGCTCTCGATGATCTAATAATACATTACAGCTAGTCCACCATCTGCGCTACGCCTTGCACGCACTCTCCGAGCTTGCTCGCGGGCATCACCCCGACCACATATCGCTGCTGCTGCTGAGTGCCGCCGCCCCCTGAAGCCGACCCGCCTCCGCCGCCGCCGCCAACTGGGCTGGAGCTGTTCATTGCAAAGAAAAAATCCGCTTCCTGAACACGCCAAAAAAGGCCGGGTGGATGGAGGGAAAGGGGGGGGTGGGAAGGGGGGAGGAGGGGGGGAGGGTCGTGGACAAATGTGTCTTACTGTTCATTGTAAATGTTTACTGCTCAGTGTGTACACACGTGATACACGACATGTATACATTCACATGGATCAATTCACCATAGGAACGAATAAAACGCATGGCTACATAACACGCTCGTTCCACTCACGCATGTGAGTATGAAACATACGCAGTACGTAATACAACAGCATACATGACTGGAAGACATCGCCTCAGCCAGTATTACGCGTATGCATAATACTGCAAGAGAATCTCTGCATACAAAAAACGTTATGAGCACGCAGGTAAATAAATATGTGTTCGTTCAAACTCCCAGTGCAACGAGCAAGCGCCAAATCACGGCCACCCGCGCGGAAGCAAAAATACGTGGGCACTCATGAATAGATGAAGTTTCGAGGAGCACACGCCTTCGCAAGACCGGAGCGACCGACAACCGTAAAATCAGGCTACCACACGGGTGATGAGATAAAACACCCTTCTCAGGCGATTTTCGAAGCTGATTTCCTCGGGAACGGGGGACAAAAAAAGAAAAATGAATAAAAAGCACGACGAGCGAAGCGGCTTTTGTGAAGAGGATCTCAACGAGATGTACTCCCAAAAACCGCCTTTCGTTGAGTGGGCGCCAAACCCCCCTACTTTTGGAGAAAATCGGCTCTTGAAAATGATTATATCAACAGGAGGGCGGTGTGTTATCTTGCGTGTTGTATATTCCAGTCTGACAAAAATAAGATAAACAATAATAGGGCCTTTCGATAAAAATTTTTGAGGCCTTTTCGGACAAACAAAACAAATGAGGGCCTTTCGAATAACAAAAAACTGTGAGGCCCTTTCGAACAACGAAACACATGGGGGCTTTCCGAATTCCACAACATGAGGACCTTTCGAATAACAAAACATTTGACGGTCTTTCGGACAGCAAACATTAGAAGGACCTTTCGAACAATAAGACCCATGGGGGCCTTTCGGATCACAAAAAATATGATGGCTTCTTGAATAAACAAAAAATACAAGGCCCTTTTAATGATCGAGGCCATGGGGTACTGCTATCGCAGACCTAAGAATCGTCCAAGCTTCATCACCATGCAGAGAGACCACATAGCACTGCAGTCCTGTTTTGGAGAGAAGCTACTTTGAATTTGAGTAGTTCATCCCCCGAACGGGACTGCAGTCTTAAAGCGGCTAAGCAAATTATTGGCTGACCCGGGGATGCTTCCTGTACCTTATCGCCCATCCTTGGCTCATCCAAGGTTCGCGCAATTTTCCCAGTAAGGGATTTTATTGTGATTTACAGAGCTCGTGTATACAGACCGTTTTTTCCCTATTCGTTTCTTCGTCTTTTTACGGTGCTATTTTTGGTAGTTTTAGCCGTCTGAATAAACTGCGCCGGTGTCGTCGTTATATTACCGTTTGATCTCCAACCGGCGGAAACCAACAGTAAATCTCCGAGTGCTAACTTGTGTTGAGTACTACTCACACGAAAAGAAGGGCGACGAAAAAAAAAGAAGAGTCGAGATAAAAAAGTGAACAGGTGTTCTTGGCGAAGTTTCAACTCGCGTCTTCCGGTTCAAACTGATTTCCCTTACGTTTTCCAGTTTATTTTCAAAAGGCCATTTCTAAATTTCGTCCGACTGGAACATACGGAAAACGCTTCCCTCCCTTTTTTTTTCTTCCTATATCCTCCGAACGACGGGTCTTTTTTATTCCAAAGCTGCAAAAATGACCCCACACTAATTCCAACATAGGCACCAGGTATGTATGTATATAGGTTGTCTCCTAAATACGTGAGAACTGCGAGTTTGAAATGAAACGTCAAGTACAACCCTACCGAACCCACAACACCAATATACAGCAGGCGGCTGAATTTAAAAAAGAGACAGATCACAGCAGTATCGACCAACTGCTTCAAGAAAATGTTTGCGGCCATGCTAACACTTGGTGTCCGAACGATAATGCACGAGGGGATCGTGCGGTGCGGGAGCAGCACGATCTTGCTCTTTCACCGCTGCGCCCCCGTGCCCCTAGCCCACACTACGACCCTCGCACGTATACGGTTTCACGCCTCAAAAGATAGATAATCGGTTCCCACTGCGTGATTTAGACCCGTCGAGGCAGATCTGTTCGCGACCTTGTTTGATCTACTTTTAGGGGGGAAACCATAGTACAGAAGGACCAAATACTGGTAATAATACAAATGGGTGGAAATTCACCAGGTATAGTTATTTTGTGTGTACCGTAGGTCCTACCAGTATTTACTATGGTTCCCTGTAATAGAGTAGACTGCTGTAGGTCATGTTGACGTGTGGGACTCGTACAATCCGCGTGGCCTACTGCTGCTGCGCATGCTTCCTGGGTTGGATGTGTGCTACCGTATGACACCATCACACTGGGTGGTAAGATGACACACCCCCCGGGGACGGATTTCAGGGCCCGGTTTCCTCCAAAACATGCCCTTAAGGTGCCTTAGGGGGGCACCATGCAGGAAAATGGCGGCTTTGGAAAATATTTCGTCGAAGAGGTTGCCTATTAATAGACGCATCGCTGGGCCTTATGTGTGCGTCTGTCTGTGTGCCTGTTCTTCAAATTAAACCGTTATTTCTACCCGTCGACGTCCAGCACAAACCAGAGTCCGTGCCGATTCTTCGAAACTAGAGGGATACGAGCTCGTCTTCAGTACGCCCCATCCGTTTCCGAGGAACCCAGCTTTGAGAATCGACCGAGGGGTGTATGTTATATACGGCATGCATATCCCGCGCAACGTCTCACAACCGCCGGCGAGGAACTAGATGACCCATCTGTACATAAACAGATAGATACATCATCATCTATCTGTCTGCGGCGTCGGCGGTTTCTGATAAGACCGGCCTCACAAGAATAAAAATAAATGCTCTTTGGATTTCCGAAAGGGTAACCACAGAAGCAACAAATAAACAAGAAGCCAGCCGGCACATCGATTGGGGGGGCGGGGGGGGTACTCATTATTATGTGTGGTCGTAGTCATATGCTCACAGACCCTCGCATCCCTACAATGTCGGGACGGGGCATGTCGGCTTTCCATCGACCAGGCAGACACTGCTTGCACCAAGCGCGAAGCACCGTGAGGTGTCCGGCGAGTCGTATGAAGGGCGAGCTGCATCCTACCAAGAACCGCTTGAGTGGCGGATTATCTTGCATATGGATGACAGCATCAACGAATTGAATTAATTGCTGGTGTGGCCAGTTTCCAGAGACAGCAATGGGTTTGCTATGTAACTGCCTCGTGGGTGCCTCACCATATACACACTACGTGATACGATTATCCCCCTTGTGCGGAGTAAAGGTTCTCCCCGCACACAAATAATCTAACTTGACCGCCAGCTGTGGTAACCGCCAAAAATAAAATACGGTAGGTACCCTGGCTGTCTAGCTCACGCAGTGAGAGGCGTGTTTTACAGCGTCGTCGCCAACCGACGCCAACCCAACCCAATCTATATAATATATATATATACTTCGAAGTATATGGGGGGGAGGGGTAGATTACGAGTAGCCACTACCACTGTATTGTAGCAAGCATTTAAAAGAAGGAAAGCTTGAGCCATTCAATACAGGAAGCTCGAGTCTATTGTAGCAGGAGAGTGCGTTTTATCGGCGCTAATCACCATCCAATGCCACTGCTGTCCCGGGATATAAGAACCTTGTATATTGGAAATTAGCCTACAAACGTGCCATATTTTTGTGAACAGAGTGTGATATAGTAAAATACATATAAAGACTTGGAGCATAATACAAGAAAATATAAATAGCACGTACCTGAAGAAAAACCTCGTCGTCGAACCCCGAGAAGTAAAAGTCGGACAGCATCGCCGGCCCAGAGGAAGCCGCCGGCCGGCTCCCGCCCGCATCGTCGCAGGGAGCTACCACCACCAAGTGCTCGAATCGAAATTTGTCGCGGTGCTCCTTAGAGATCTTCGCCCGTTGATACATCACACGCAAAGTAGATCAATCCGCACAGCACAACAACATAATAAAACGATACGGACAGGGTAGGTATGACAGGGTAGGGTAGGGCAGGGCAGGGCAGGGTGAGGTAGGGTAGGGTAAGGCAGAGTAGGGGAGGGAAGGGTAGGGAAGGGTAGGGCAGGGTAGGGCAGGGTAGGGCAGGGTAGGGCAGGGTAGGGTAGGGTAGGGTAGGATAGGGTAGGATAGGGTGGGGTGGGGTAGGGTAGGGTGGGGTAGGGTAGCCTAGGGTAGGGCAGGGTGGAGTAGGGTAGTGGGTAGGAGGGGGGGCGGTAAGTTGGATGAGGCGTTGGTGTGTTGACGGTTACCAAGGCAGGGCATGTCAATTTATGCAATACAACAACAGGGGTGGGATAGGGAGTGCAGGGGGGAGGGGGGTAAATCGAATGAGGTGTTGGGGTAAAATAAGCGGATTCTGTCGGGGCCTTTCGTCGAACGCGCTCCTACCAAAACAACGCCCAATGGTACAGTTCGCCCGGTCTCTGCGTCATACAACGGGGAGGTTCAAGGACGTTTTCCAGTTGTTGGCCCGCGCGCCAAGCAACTGAAGCCTAACCTCGTACAGATTTTGTTTTCGGCGTCTTCAGCATCTCGGAGCCGCCGCCTCCCCCCCCCCCGTCCACCCTCTTTAGCCGTACCTCGTTTTCCACCGCCCACGCGATGTCCTCCATGAGTGCCTCGTGCAGCTTGGGCACGGCCTGCATGGGGCAGTTTATCATGCGCTCGCTCACCACCAGGCCGACCTTGCCGCTGGCGCCCTGTGCGGGAAGAAAATGATAATGGATATATCAAGGGTAAGGGCAAGGGCAAAGGTAAGGGTAAGGTTAAGGGTAAGGGTAGGCGAAATGGTATAGGAAAAGTCAGGGGCATCGTCAAGGGTATGGGCAAGGGAAAGGGTAAGGGTACTGGAAAGGGCACGGGTAGAGGTAACTACAAGGACAAGGGTAAGCATAAGGGTGAGGGCAGGGGCAAGAGGAAGGGCAGGGATCGGGAAGAGGACAAGGACGAGGGTGGGGACAAGGGCAAGGGTACGGGTAGAGGTAAGGGTATGGGTAAGGAGGGTACGGGTACGGGTGAAAGTAAGGGTATGGGTGGGTACGTGTACGGGTAGGGTAAGGGTATGGGTAGGGATGGGTACGGGTCGTTTACAAGAATGTGTAATCTGATGTATCGACTACCCCGCAGCCATAAAATATGGTAGTTTAAACGTCGTGCATGATAGCTTCAAAGACACAGTGAGAGAACCTGCTCTAACGCCGAGCGAGGTCATACAACAGCCGCTAAACATCCTCATCAAACGCAATACGTAACCGTCAATGTTGGGCTAGATCCAATCACGAACATCTCCCTGGTTCTGTACAACAGTGACAAAAAAAATACTTGGAGGGGGGGGTGGGGAAACCCGAATCATAAACCCCAACAACGGCGTAGAAGAACAGCCCACCAACGAGTCAAAATTCCTACACTAATTCCACCAATTTTCTACTCAATCGTTCGTTCTTGTGATATGACAAATGATCGCCCTCTCAAAGCCAATGGCCAAGGTGAAGGACAGATAACACCAGCCATTGCCTTACTCACCCACCCACGCCCCATAAAGTAGCTCGAGGTGACGGACTGATCCATCTTTTCTTCCTTTCAAGACTTAAAACATGGTCGCAATCGCCCAACGAGCAGCTCATTATGCTCGCACATCAAAACATTGCGGCGGGTCTTGAATGGTACCTCTCCCAACGCCTTCGCCAGTATGTCAGCACGCTGCTTTTTGGTTGGGACATACTTTCGCTTCAATCTCATTTCTAGCCTTCAGCAAACCCGCTCAAGATTCTATTTTTACTATTTTTATGATCTTACCTCTCCTAAGAGCGCCTCCATCTCTGCTCCTCGGCCTGCTTTCGACGCTTTTCCCAGCAAGTACTTTATCACCGCCTGCACATAAGACGCACACATAATACGCAAGAAACACACGGCGGGAGACAAAAAAACAGCGAAGCAAAAAAAGACGTGCGGTATGTGGGAAGGGGCCGAACGCAAACCCGGCAGTGAGTCTGACCACAGGTCCAACGGCCCTGGCGACTATCTTGTTTCTATAGTAGCCCCCACGTCTGTATGTATGGCTTTTTCAGAGCGATGAGAAAAATAAGCAACTAAAAACGTGGCGTAAAACAGCGAGCTTTGTGCGTGAGAGCCGGGACAACTTTTCGCAACCACGAAGTCAAGCAAGGACACGCACAATCACACACACAAAACATACGAGGCGCAGAACACTACTGTGATAGGAGTAAGCAAAGCCGGGGAAGGCGAGGAACAGCGAAGCCAGACAGGCGAACAGAACGAGACATGAGCAGCAACACCAAAGACACGTGGAAGGAGGCGTGGGGAGATTCACACCTGCGCTTGTACACCTGGTATAGCTAGCTCTACAGTAGTAGCACATACAGTAGATGTGAGAGCGAGATTTCTGGGGGAGTTTTTTTTTGCGATGACGAGACCCCGAAAATGGTCGCGTGAGCTACAGCAGATTACCAGGTACCTGGTATATGCACAGCAAACAAATGTGCTCCTCTGCGAAAGAGGCAGGACGAGAACAAACAACGGCATCGCAGGGCCTCTCTCTCTGTCGCCCATTTTCCCACCCTCTCCCTGTGATGCGCCGGGGCCTCGCTTACACCTCTCGTATACACATAGCCAGCGGTGAGATTTCCCCCGGGTGGTGGCAGCCAACGACATGCCACTGCCTGCAACTCCTGTCTGCGCTTATCGCGATTATGACGTGTGCCACTTTGTGAAGAAGACACCATGCCCTCCCCCTCCTCCTATACATTATGTATAGGTTGGATTGGCGTCGGTTGGCAACGGCACTGTAAGACATGGCGCTCACTACTTGAGCCTCAGCAGACAACCAGGATACCGTTTCTTGCTTTTTTTTCATGGCGGTAGGTCACAGCTGGCGATCGGGTTATAAACCATTTGTGCGGGGTGGAGAACCTCTACTCCGCACGAGGGGAACTATCTCATACCTGGTATGGTAAGGTACCCAAGAGGCAGCTACATAAAAAAACCCATTGCTCTTTCTTGCAGTGGCCACACCGGCGAAATAAATTAACTGATTGCAGCTATCATCCATGTGTTAGTCCATCTCACGAGCGGTACTTGGTAGGATGCAGCTCACCCTTCATGAGACTCGCCCGACACCTCACGGCGCTTTGCGCTTGGCGCAAACAATGCCTGCCTGATCGGTGACAACCCGACGTGCTTCGTCCCGGCATTGTAGGGATGCGAGGGTCTATGGTCATACGACTACGGCCATGCATGAGATCAAGTACACCCCCCCTCATCCCCCTATCTGCCCACCCACCCACACCAAATGTTGCACACCCTGAAAACCTACCACTGGCAACTACCACTTATAGTTGCGTTTAGTTGTTCAGGACAGGTAGTTGTCTGTAGACAACTAGTTGCACAGGTTTTCTAAACAGTAGTTGTCTGCAGACAACTTGTTGCGGAGGATTTTCCCCCAAGAAGTAGTTGTGTGTGGACAACTAGTTGGGTAGTTTTTCAAAATAATAATCGTCTGGGGACAAATAGTTGCGTAGGTTCTCAAAGTAATAGTTGCCTGTGGACAAATGGTTGCGTAGCTTCTCAAAAGAATAGTTGTCTGCAGACAAATAGTTGCGTAGCTTCTCAGAGTATCAGTTGTCTGTAGACAAATAGTTGCGCAGGTTTTCAAAACATTAGTTGTCTGAAGACAAACGGTTGCGTAGGATTTCAAAACAATACTTGCCCAGACAACTGTTAACAACTAGTTTGAGAGAGCTGTGGAGATGCGGACCGTGGAATCTGACCTCTCCAGCCTAGAACAGTTGAAACCATACCATTCCACCCGTTCGCCGCCAATATTAAGATCCAGAGGAGCTGCACTGCACACAACTAAGTCAGCACCATATCACGGCACGGGCAACACACGTGGGCTTCTGCTAACATGATAGCTGTGAATTACCAAGCAAATGGTCCGCAACATGAACCTGACGGAGGAAATGTCTCATTGACAGCAGCAGCGCCGGTGATAATCGACGACGACGCAGCTGCGTTGGAGGTGCGTTCATCACAAACTCATATCTGGTAGGTATACATGTACACATATATCTGTCACTTGCTCATGTGAGTTGTGCATGGACCTTTGGTGACCACTGCTGCCGTCCCGTGCGTGTGTCGGTACGAACCGAAACATGGAAACGTAAGCACCACACACACACGTGCGTTCAAACCGAGTAATGACAACGTTGACCAGCACATTGCCATGTCGCTGTCTTGCCGAGCACACACCTCGTGCGTCACCTATATTTTCGTGGCATGACACGGTTTCTGATCGCCATTCATCACGACACAATCCTTCTCTCTCAACTGAACCAACGTACAGGGGGGTGAGCAAGTCGCAACTGCGATCAAGGACTTCCTGCCTCCGACACTCACGAGCTTATGCCTAAGCCTCATCGAGCGTCCTCGCAGATCTACAGCTTCGGAGTCAAGTTCAAACACAACTCTACCAGTGGAGTTTCGCGTGTTTCGGGAGTGCAGCGTGCCGGGCCAGCACGAGCAAGGGCAGCATTATATGGCAGCAGACAATTAAAACAAAACTATTGGCGCATGACGCAGCAACTTCCAAAAGTGGTTGTCAGGACAACTAGGACAATTAGTTGCGCAGCTTTTCAAAACAGTAGTTGTCCGTGGACAACTAGTCGCGCAGGTTTTCAAGACAGGAGTTGTCTGCAGACAACTACTTGCGCAGTTTTTCAAGCATAGTTATCTGCAGAAAACTATTTGCGCAGCTTCTCAAAGTGATAGTTGTCTGCAGACAAATAGTTGCGCAGCTTCCGAAAATATTAGTTGTCTGCAGAAAAATAATTGCCAGCTTCTCAAAGTAATAGTTGTCTGCAGGCGAACTAGTTGCGCAGCTTTCGGAAACAGTAGTTGTCTGCAGACAGATAATTGAGCAGCTTTCGAACATAATATTAATAGTTGTCTGCAGACAAATAGTTAGTTGCGCAGCTTCTCGAAACATTTATTATCTGCAAGCAACTAGTTGCGCAGGTTTTCAAAACAATGGTTGTCTGCAAGCAAATAGTTGCGCAGGTTTTTCAAGAAGTAGTTGTCTGGCAGACAACTACCAACTACCGTAGTTGTGCAGGGTGTGAAATGTTGTCACAGCAACACCTGACCCCTCCCCCCCCCCCCTCCTCCTCTTCCCCAGAAGTGATACAACACAACTGCAGTACCTATGAACAGCATACCTGCGCGCACGGGTTTTCTTTGGCCAGGTACCGGAGGGGCAGCGCCGTGACGAATCCGAAGACCGCCCCGTCCTCCGCGTCGGTGGTCAGCACGGTGCCCACCGCCCCCTGGGCGATGACCAGATCAACCAAAGCAGACAGTTCCGTTCCAGTGGCGTCTTGGAGGTAAGAGTGTCCAACCAGAGCCCTGACAAATAGACGAATAAGAAGAGGTGAGAGGCCAAAAAAAAAAACGGGGTGGTGGGAAAAAAACGAAAAAAAACGATGACGGAGATGGCGGGGCCGGTGGAAAGGGGTAATGTACTGTCAAAATACCAGTCATTCTTATACCAGATGATACTTTTTTTCTTTTTTTTTTCAACCATGTTGTAAGTTTTTCAGGTTTGAATTTGAAGGTAATGTGATAATATATACCAGGTATATAATACTTCGAACAATACTGTTGTGGTTCTGGTCACGCCTCCGCTCCTTTCCCTTCCCTTCCAGGTTCATCTTGGACTGGTTGAACCGAACAGAGAGTGGGAATAATTCGGAGGTTCGAGCCGGAGGGCGAAAGAGCCATCGCCTATTGCGGGGTGCCTGCCCCACCAAACCGGCACAGTTCAAAGAGCCCCCCCCCTCCCAAAAAAAAGAGACACGAGCGACACCATACGATTGCGACAAAGATAATGACTGCTGTAACGACGACAGTCTCAAAGCCCCTGCCCCCCCCCTCC
>JBBMHQ010072242.1:0-12803 GCA_037834295.1 Postelsia palmaeformis
AGTGCGTGCGTCGCGTTGTGCGACTGAGTTGTGGGCAAACAGGAGAGCAGTATTGCAGCAAGGTGGAGGGGGGGGGGCTCGACGTGCGCCCACGGTATTTCCCGCGCGATAAGCAAGCGGCCATCCGGCAGAACGGCGAGATTATGACACCATGACTTAACCGCGGTCGCCATCTGTCATCTATCGACTTGGACACAACAGTAAAAGGTAGTGATTTTCGCACATTTCCTCGGGCGACTGTATGCACAAGCCTACCACTGTAGCTGCCTTTGACGAATACCGACCACTGTAGCTGCTGGGCGGAAATGTAAATACATTTTATACTTGAACACAAAGACCAACCGGTTCTTGTATTTACGCCCAGACTTGTACGTACTGGTTTTTTTTTAGTAAATGGGTCCGAGACGATTTTTGCGCCAACTGTTGGGGGAAAAAAGGGCCGGGCAACTTACAGTAAAAGCGACTATTGTTAGGTGTGAGCGTGAGGTCCCTTTTATAGCCGGTACCAGCAACATCGGTGTCTATTGAACGTTGTGCGCAGTTATGAAATTCGTTTTTTTCGGCCAACCAAGACGAAGAAAGTTGACATGCAGCCGTCATCATTTTTTCTCAAGCCCAAAAGCCTCAAGTATTTCAGTAGACCGAAAATTAGAAAACAAGGAAAAACTTTCGTTTGAGATACAAAAAGGTAGGATGAGCAGCAGCAATAGACAGCGCAGCAGCGGGAGGAGGAGATGGAAGGTGGCGTTCCATCTCCTCCGACAGCCTCGCCACCCTCGCCACCTCTGTCCACCTTCGCCCTCCTCGGCTAACAACGCCGCTAGTGCTGCACGCGTATCTGCCTCCGCGTGCGGCCTGTTTACCCTCCTTGGACATTTTTTCTGCCGTGTCAAGTCGCAGCCGCTCCTCGGTTTCCATTGACAATTCTCGCTCCTCGGCTAGACTCTCGGCCGGTTGGCGAGCCTCGGTCTCAGCAGCACATTTGGCCACAACCTCGTCGCGTGCACCGGCAGCACCGTCATGACGTTGCTCCAACGCACGATAGTCGCGGCGCTCCGCCATGTTATCGGCGCGCCTGTCTCTCCCCGCTTCTCCTGTTGTTTTCCCCGTGCGAGCGAAGAACTCCACGTGTTTTTTTCAAAGCTTCGTGTAGGCTTGTAGGTCATTCTTGTTGTTTCTCTTGTGTCGTGTCGTATCGTGTTTCCCATGGTATGATGTATATAAAAACCACTCTTTTTCGACGGGGTGGTCCTCTTTACTCGAGTGTACGATTGGAGTGTTTTTATTTATCCGTGTGCGGCATACCACGAACGAGGTTTCTGTAGCCTCGATTCTTCATATCAGTCGATGCGCTCTACAGCGGGGCACATGATACCGAAAAACGCTGAAAATCACACCTATTGCTGTTTCTGAGGTCACCATCAAACGGAAAAACATTCCGGTTGTTTAATTTGTTTAGAACATATGATTTGATATGTCTGGGCACACTATGGACAGCCAACTCGTGGCGGATCAGGAGGTAAAAGCGATGCAACGCTGACCATCTGGTGTACTATATTCAAGTTCTTTCGAAGCGTCATAACAGTTCGGAGTTTCTGACAATCCTCCAGTCTGTTGATTGTCGCGTTTGGGAAGAACTCCAAAATATTCATCATGCCACCGATTTCCGGCCAAAACGGACCTCACGCAGACACCTAACTGTACCTACGCATCCGGTACGTGCTACGGGTTTTATAGTTGATGCCCTGACCCTCCTGTCAGTCGTTGTTAGTTATTTGGGGGCTATCGCGATGTTTTATGGGGCAATGGCGTCTGGTCAATCGCTGCTGCGCTTTTTCCGCCCGTCGGTCCGTTCTTCCACATTTTGTATGGTTTTTGAGTCCACCTCCATGAAAGTGTTCATGGAAGTAAAAATTATCCGATGGAAGTAACCTTGCTTCGATGGAAGGTCGTGGAAACTTATATGGGAAAAAAGTTACTTCCATGGAAGTTGACGGAAGCTTCCATGGAAATGAAACGTGGTGGATCCCGTCGGTCCGGCCGGCTAGACACCGTCTGAGTATCCATGGCGCCATATGCGACTAAAACAAGAGAACAGGCGCACGTGTGTCCGTGATCTTCTACCGTGCTATCGCTAACACTCTAATCATGAAGCACCCTTGTGTATGTCAAGATTTTAGCGGAATTCTGGTCGGGGGTGATACGGCGGTGATTTGGTGGAAAAGTCAAGACATGCTGGCTGTCACTCATTCGGTGCTAAACACGGTTGATTGACGGCAAATCTTGCGATATATTAAGGTCTAAAATTAAAAAAAGTATCGCAACCGTCTCCGCTCTTGTTATTGATAGGCAGGGTGGAGCTATACACGCAATACAAGCGCGAACCAGGTAGCATTTTTCGTTGCAAGTAGCAGACAATGTCGGGTGTGCCAACAAAGTAGTTGAAGGCCCCTACTTTTACGTACGTACGAGTACCGTGCAGTAGGCCATACGTAGTCACAAACATATTTTTGAGTGATACGTCAATCACGCATGTTCTACAGTTCCTATCCATGACAGAGGTCGGCACCTCCTCTGAAAACAAAAATCGTATTGTTTGCTGCATGCGCGCTACATTCAGCCGCGAGTTGGGCCTGGGTTCCTTTTTTCTTTCACACGCCACACACGCCACACCTCGTTTGTCTGCGAAGTGCCCGATCTCGCAGTGCCTGGTCTATTTGCCGCCGCGCCTGCTCCCTCTCATCACCGCCGTTGCCCCCCAAAACCAAGCCTGACTCGTCAGCGACGGTAGCGTTACCGCCCTCGCCTCTGCGCCCACCGGAGGCACTGTCTTGCGTCCCGCCCCCCTTGCTACCACCTTGTGCGCGAAGGCTTTCGATGCTATCGCCGGAAACCTGGCGAGGGGCGCCGATATCTCGGCTATTTACGGCAGCAGTGGTGGTTGTGGGGGTGCTCTTGGGATGTGTCACTGGTAAGGCCCCGGAAGCCATCGCCGCGGACACTCCGTGCAGCACCATTTCTCCCCCGTCTTGAGCGGTGCGGCGGTCTCTCGCCGACCGATACCTCGTGGCATCATCAGCAGAGCTGATGATAGGTGTACCCATGTGATTGTCAGCGACGCCCCTGCTACCATTGCGGTGCCCGCTTTCGCTTTCACCAAGGCGACCGCTAGCACTGTTGTTGGCATGGTCAGCTCTGCGATTTCCACTGCCTCCTCCTCCTAACCAGCTGTCCGAAACGGAACCTGCCGCCTCCATCGGCCCGTTGTGCAGCCTTCTGCTCCCTCTATGGACGCCACTGCCTGAATATCTGTTATCGTCAGGATGGCGCTCCGTTGTTTGAATATTGGGGTGGCTGTTATGCTGGTTGTGGTTGTTGTGGTGGTGGTGGTGGTGGTGGCGGTGGTTGTGGTCGACGATGGGCGGGGCGGGTGGCTCGAAGCCGGTATCGCTGTCACCGAGAACGCTCAAGGAGGCCTCTAGCCCGGTCAGCGAGCTTCCGACACCCTCCCCCGTCGTTGAGGACAGCGACGACACGGATGTGCTCTGCCAGCGGTCTGCTCGCGCACGCGGCCGGAGGAGGCGGGGGGGCGGCAAGAAGCGCGTACATCCATCCAGGGTTTGGTGAAAGGGATATACATGTCACTAATGGAGATGCGGGTAAAACGGCCATGACTACGTCTTTACAAGCCTTCGATGCACGAGGGGGCTTATTTTTTCATACTCTACCAACGCTTGCTTTCGGCGGCATTCAGTTCGAAACGGCGAGACACGCGAGTAATTAACCCTCGTATTATTCTCAGGAACCTGTGAGCATACCTGCTGCCTTACAGCAACTCCCCTTGCGTCACGGTAGCGATCTAGAACAGCGAAGTATAAAGAATAACCTTCGGTAGCACAACATGCACAGGAGGAAAATATTTAGCCCCCAAGGATCGCCTGATCAAACACGCCAATAGTGATCAGTTTCATTTTTTAACGCCACCGGGCCATCGCAACAGCCGTCAGGCATACGGTTCCCCGGAAGGCAAGACAACACGCTTCTGTACCTCCGAGAGATAGGGCAACGTCTCGTCTCCCGTCCAGCAGCCTCGGAATAGTCGGGAACCCGTTTCCTCCGGTGCCGCGGCGCTCAGCCCCCGCCCCCTGCATTGATCGAGGACGCGCTATCGGTTAGAGTGAGTCACGCCTCTATAGTGTGGTAGGGAGGGGGGGGTACTCGATGGGAGAGATGTACTCGATCTCATACATGGCCGTAGCCGTTATGACCATAGACCCCCGCATCCCTACAACGCCGGGACGGAGCATGTCTGGATTTTACCGACCAGGCAGACATGACTGGCATATATTGTGGTAGGGGGGGTGGGGGGGTACGTTTGGGCCCTAAGCGATTCTGACTGACGGCGTGCTCCCCAACGGACTCATGCCTTTACAGTGCGGTAGCGCGGGGGATCGGGGGTAGTGTTATGCCCCAAGCGTATCTGGCTGACGGCGCTCTTCAACTGACCCATGCCTTTATTGTGCGGTGGCGCGGGGGGTTGGGGGTAGTTTCGTGCCCTAAACGCTGCTGTACTGACGGAACTCCCGAACCAAGGGCACATCTTCCTCATCTCGGCACAGTGTACAATTCGACGAGCATCGATGAGCATCGACTAGGGAAGAAAGTACTGAAACCTTCTCTCCTCGCGATAAACGAATGCAAGGCACAACATCATACCGTAGTTGGGGAGGGGGGGGGGGGGGTGTACTCGATGGGAGATATGTACTCGATATCATGCATGGCCGTAGTCGTATAACCATAGACCCGCGCATCCCTACAATGCCGGGACGGAGCATATCGAGTTTTCACCGACCAGGCAGACATTGCTTGCACCAAGCGCGAAGCGCCGTGAGGTGTCTGGCGAGTCGCATGAAGGGTGAGCTGCATCCTACTAAGAACCGCTTTTGAGGCGGACTTGTATACGGATGACAGCGTCAATGAGTTGATTTAATTTCCGGTATAGGCATTTTCAGAGCCAGCAATGGGAGTACTACGTAACTGCCTCTTGCTCTTGGGTGCCTTGCCGTAAGCACTACGTGATACGATCATTCTTACTCGTGCGGATGAAAGGTTGTTTGCCTCGCACAAATGATCTAACTATACTACCAGCTGTCGGTAACCGCCAAAACCCCTGCTGCTGCTGCTGCTGCTGTTACAAACAGTAGTGCTTTACAAAAAGGCATGCCTTCTGCACCGATGCGACGGAAATGTTCATGATTGCTACAGCAACTTCTCATTTCATCTCTAGCAGTTTCTGGGAGATACAGAGAAGGGTGTGTGTATCTATACCCGAAACATCCCACTTATTTTTTTTCCCCGAGCCCCAGACACGGGGGGCGGAAGTATACTAAAACCAAGTCGAACGAAACTTTCTTTGAAGGAACACACAACAACAAAAAAAGTCGTATCGTGTACGTCCAAAAAATCACCCCCCGCCCTGCTCTGCTTTTTTTTCCCGTTTTTGCCTAGGAGTGTCTTTTTTTTCTCTTCCTTTCGCATCCCAAGGCCAGCCAGGTATGGAGGTCCTATACTATAATTAAGTCAGGAGCGTCCGAAACGAACTGGGTGCAACCGTACCTACCGCGGCGTCTGCCCCCCTGGTGTATTGCAGATAATCGGCTCGTACATTTGCCCCAGGAGGTGTGTTGTCTTATCGGTTACCACCCTATTGATAGTGTGATACGGTGATAGCACGATAGCATAATACGGTGCTCGTACGAGTTACGAGTACGCTGCGTCCGTTTTTTTTCCCCCATATATCATTCACTATTAATAGTAATACCCTCGCCCCCTTTTTTTCAGCTCTCTCTTTTCCCCCTCGTATCCCAGATGCGGAGGGGTCACACAGCAGGCTCTCCCCCCCAACACACTTACGGCTCGTGCCTTTGGCTTTTTTGCTTCGTTTGCTTTTCGCCAAATAAATAGTTTTCAAAGCCGCTTCTTTTCTCCTCGGCGACGTCTCGTCGGATTGCTTGAAGCCCCTTAGGGGTCGCGTCTTCGTTTTCGGAGCTATCTACTACGGAGCTATCTACTACGGAGCTATCTACTACGGAGCTATCTACTACGGAGCTATCTACTACGGAGCTATCTACTACGGAGCTATCTACTATCTACTACGGAGCTATCTACTATCTACTACGGAGGTATCTACGGTATCTACGGTATCTACGGTATCTACGGTATCTACAACGGAGTACGTTTGTACAGCAAAAGGTCAAGCTACTGCTTCCGCGTTTACTGTCGGGTAGAAAGAAAAACACGTGAATATCTGCGGGGGGTGCGTTGCGCTCGTACATATTAATAGTATTTTTGCTTCCGTTCATAAACGACTAACTGTTGCGCATCTCCGGCTTTTTTTTCGGGGAGGGGGGTTAGCCATTCGGAAAGTTCGTGTGGGATGCATTCTGCAGGAGTACTCATGGTGACTGGGTTGATTAACCGTTTTTTTTAGACCCCAGAGATTGTCTGTTTTTGAGGAAAAAAAAGTTATCATTTTCGTGTCACCAACCGTTCACGAGCGGCGGGGGTGGGCGCACACAGTAAAGTGAGAATACGACCGTGCATCGTGACCCCTTGTGTTATGTTCAACTCGGGCACCAATTTTTGGGTCGTCGCCCAATCTCGCCGTCGCCTCCTTGCTGAAATGTTCACCTTTTGGCGTCACTCTCCGCCTCTGGAGGTCCTGGGAGGGTTGAACTACTGCTTCCGCGTGTGTTTCCGGGGGGGGAGGAGGGGGGTCAAACTGCTGCGCCTGGAATTGTGCCTGGGTTACGTATATTCTGCAATCGTGGAAGAGTAAACGACTCACCGCCAAGCGGACCTCGTTGTACGCAGTTCCAAGTAATATGGTCTGCCCCCGAGGCGAGGGTCCAATGGTGAAGGGGGGGGGGGGGGGGGGAGACGCGTTCTCCGTGCACAACTACTCTGGAAAGTGAAAGTGCTTTTATTTTGGGTGGGGAATCCCCGCTGCTGGTGCACCTGATGCCTTGTTTTTTCAACCAAGTTTTTCCCGCTTGGCGACCGGGCCGACTCGTTTGCTATGTAAGCTATGTAAGTGATATACCGTGTAACACACGCCATGGGACCATCATACATATACACGCGCAGCTTACAGAGATGGAGTCCGACGTAAATCCTCGACCTCACGGCTAATGGCTGTTGCGTTTTTTAGTTCTTGTTTTTACCATGGGTTGCTTCTTGCCGGTAAGGCACGAGCCCGAGAGTTTGTACCCCCTTGCGTATACGTGTGTACCGTTGTGTATGACCGCATCACCACGCCGGCAAGACTGCCTCTCCTCCGATACATGAGCAGTGGAAGTTGTTGTTCCTCCTCTCACCTCAGGGCGACGGCGCTCCCGTGAGTATCGCGTTTGCGATGGGCCAAAGGTTGCTGGTCGAAAAGACCACAAGAAGCAACAACAATCTCAGAACAGGCCAGCGGGCCACGACACGCTCGTATCATATCAGCGGGAAGCGAGAAAGCGTCATCGTTATCATGCGCGGCTTCAAAACATACGTGGACGGATCGGATCGGTGTGGTCGTATTTGTACGCGTTCAGCCATGGGGGGCTGGGAAGGTGGGAACCATTGAGCCCCCCCCTGACCTCCTGAATATGACGCAAGTTCCTTGTGTGATGGCGTTTTGACAGCCTCCCTTTCCCCTTATGTTGACAAATGCCGGCACTTGGGAATATTCATTTAGAATTTTGAGGGGATATATGCCACATATCGCCAGGTATTCGGCCGCTATTTTTTACCTCGTGCCTTCGTAGCGTAGGTGGTGCATCTCGAATCGCGGTGTGGTACATAGTTGATACATATATGGCCGATCGTTATACGCACGTACGGGGTTTTGTATTTGCGGTGCGTGCGTACTGCCGGGGTGTGTTGGGTGTCGAAGCCGAAGTCGATTCCTATCCGATACAGACCTGAAAAAAAAAGCGATATCCGATATATACACAAGCCGATGATCATCTCCTCGGATTGGATCGCTAGAAAAAATGATATCGATAAATGTACCTGGTGTACGATAGAACGATATGCTAGGCGGAACTACGGGAATACAGACTATGGTACTGCCGTGGCGCAGGCCTTTTTAAAAAAAAAAAAACAACCGTCGAATTGTTCGCCATGGAGTCTTTCAACACCAAAGCCAGTACAGCTACATGCCCTCTCCTCTACAAAAACCGCGTTTTTTTCGGTTGCTACGTAACCGTTACGACGGTTTCCGATGTTTGGGAACTTCCGACTCGATGTCCAGCACTGCATAGTGCCGTGTATATGCCTTTTTACTGAGTTTTTTTGTTGTACGTGTGGTGTTTTTTGTGTTTAATCATGAGGCGAATGAGTAAAAATACCCCCTAAGCTACGTAGCCACGACTTTCACAATTATTGTTATATTAATCAATTAATCAAACAACAGCGAGATCGAGCGTTTCGTCGATACTAATCTTCGCAACCGTTTCGTGTGATGTTGATACTTCGATAGCGCCTTCTACGGGTTTCCAATGGCCCCATGCAGGGTAAACAGCAGTCCGTATTTGAGGAAGATAATATCTGAAGCTGCAGAATTCAAGGAGCGGGTGTCACGCGTACTGCGTCTCTCTTTGGATTCATGCAGGATACATACACCCTCTCGTACACGAGGAAGATCATATGTGTGGAGCGCCGATTTCAAGTCGCAGCTCCCGGTGCAGAAAAAAAAGCAGACGGCACAAGCTGTCGCTACGGTAGTACCTCAAGGCGCGGGGATGAGCGTGTTGACCCGATCTGACCCCTATTATTAATATAGAGGGACAGGGGCGGCACGGTCGTCTCCTCCGGGTCGTGTGGGTGTTGCGTGAACTCCTCAACCCGCCAACCTCAAAATCTGTTGTAGGCTGTGCTGCCTGCCCGCCGGACTCTGCCTATTAATAGTTACGGTCCATCCCCCGCCCTTTCTGGTGTTTTTTCTTTTGAAAACGTCAACAATGGACCGACCGTAAGCTCAATATCCCTCTTTCCGGCAATGCAGGACCGTTTTGGGGACAGATCAACAACTCTAGAGACGGAGAAATTAGGCGGCTCCTCCCCAAAACCGGACTACTGCTATTAATGTACACTCCCGGGGGGGTCGAGGGAGTATCCTAACCCCACACCTCGAGGGGGGTGGGGACCCGTGCCCATTTTTTTAAGACCCTCGGAGGGCGGACCACTGAACGTGGTCTTCATCTTTTTTGCTCCTGAAATACGTATCTGACACTAATTTCGAGTGATACTACTGGGGGCCTTATTAAATATGGGCCTACGGTACACACACCAAACATGTACTAATATGTGAATATATCTTGCTCTTTTTCCTAACAAGGATTGGTCGTATTTACTGCGGTCCCCCCGTAACCCGGAACAGTAGTATTGGTAGTTTTTCTCGTGACAAAAAATAAGCCTATTTTGATTCGATTGACCTTGGTAGAATTATCTCCGGCAATAAAATTGAAACGGAGGGTACGTACCCCCGCTGCTGAAAGTGCTTCTCGTAGAGCTGGAATCACATGCTTGCCGATCCCGATCAGCTATCCGTCTACCGCTCTGGCCCGAAGCGTAGTATACACTCTGCTGTTTGAGATAGTACTAACTACGAGCATTGTGGGGGGCCATACTAAGGGTCATTCTTATCGAGCAACATTTTTCCAAAAATTCCAAATAAATTTTTCGCGCAATTTTAGGGCTTCCATATTTTCCAAAAAAAAAATCCAATTATTGGAATGCGAAGCCTTCCAAATATTTTGCCCTCTGTAAAAATTCCAAATTTCCAAATAAAACTGTTTTGTTGGAAATCTAAGTTTTTTTTTTGGAAATTTTGGAAATGACGTTGCTCCGATAAGAACGGCCCTAACTAGGGGCCTACGTTTTACGCACCGCACCGAAATATTTATGTTTCGGCATTTTTCATATTTGATAACTATATTAAGCAATTCTACTGTGGTCCTCTGTAATGTCATCGTTGAATCGTTGCTTATATTCGCGGCCATATTGCTGTACGGTAACAGAGACGTCAGGATACAAACCTCGGACGTTTTCCAGGCAGTTTTTTTTTCTCTCGGCCTGAACGGGAGAGAGAGAGAGAGAGAGAGAGAGCAAACGCACATAGCGATGCGTCTGGGAAAAACTGTCGACGGGTCGTTTTTCCGAAGGGGACCCACCATCACGGGGAGGCATATTAAATAGGACCTACGGTACAGACAAAAACCTATGTATTCACCTATTTTATCGAACAACATTTGGTCCTACTATCCTACTCGGAGTATTTACTATGGCCTTTCCCGTGATGGCGTTGAGTTGTACCACACCACACACCACCACACACCACCACACACCACCACACACCACCCTCCCTTGTTTGATGGAGAAAATCGCAGCACAGGGAAAAGTCAGCCCGGGAGGTTTGCCATCTCTTAGACCCGTGTGATGCGGCAGCCTTCTATTGTCACCCGTGTGACACGATATCCTACTTTCAATTGAACACCCGTGTCTAACCATATTCGGAACGCAGTCTCGCTCTTGGGGACAAACCAGTCAAATTGCGAGTAGTTTCCTTCTCAAAACGAGAGTGCGGTCCTAAAAAGGGTTGATGATCTCTATCGGACCCCGAAACGGCAACAAGAACAATGGATTGGCAACTTTGTGTGCTATCGTCAACCATAGATGCACCGTCTAAGAGCAGCAGCGTGAGCGCCCCAGCAGCGCGGGCAGGATCATGTTGCCCCCTCCCTCCGTGTTGTACGTACGAGTCTTTTTGTTTTCAACCATTGCAACTCGCACACCAAGAAATAATTGAAAAACGGTATTTTCCCCCCCGTCCTTCGGTATGTAGAGCCGACCAGTGCTGTAACGATCGGGTCGTCACTTTTTTGTCGTCAGGTCAAGTCTCCCTCTCCTCTGTCGCCGAAAGCTGGTCAGCGCGATCGGAGACACTGTCGAACGAAACTCGGTCGTAAGATCGCTGGCAGGTTTGTGTTCGTGACCCTTCCAACCCCGTTTTCGACTACTGATGAAACAAATACATCCCACACACACTACTTGCCCCCAAGAAGACAGTAAGAAGACATTGCAACGGGGTTATCCAATCGGGTCGGGGGTGGCGCCATGTGTATTTTTTTTGTATTGGGTGTCGCGAGGAGCTCACGTAGGTACGCTATTCGTCAAACGTCATCAGCTTGTAATGCATTGTTCGTGCGCAGCTTCTCGTTTGTCCTGCGATGGTGGATGGTGCTTATTTTCTTGCATCGCTGTTGGTTGGGTGTTACAGCGTATTCGAAAGGGTTGGCTCGCTATTTTCGACGCGATCAATATTTTGAAACGGCGCATTCGCTCTTGTAATATTAATAGTATGCCTACCCATGCGAGGAAAACCCGAAGAACTGTTGAGTCCCCCCCTCCCCGCCCTCCACTGCTGTACAGGACACCCACGAGAAATAACCGTTCATGCAGACTCATAAGAACCAGGTAAACTTTATCCGGATCGGCTTTCAGATTTTGAAGATGTGTGCGTTCTGCGCCATCTTCAGTATTGACGATTTCCGAATTTCACGTTTTTCCCTGTGATTCTGAACCTGGCCTTACCATTTATCGTTGGGGGAGCAAGTAAATACTTAGTCATCGGTACCCACGAAGAATCCAGGCTTCAAATATCCCCCTCTGCCCCATGTTTGTCACGAGTACTGGTTTGCATTGCAGGGTCCGACAGTGCTGACAGTGCTTGTGCTTGTGCTCATGAACACTTGCTACTGCTGGATATATTGTCATGTAGTTGGTAGTTGTTTGTGAGCGGTATTTGGTCATGGTCACTGATATATATATGGCACACTCCGTCCCCAAATGAAGGGACGATCTCTGTAGTAATATTTGATTAAAAAACATTATATATCGGGACAGACTTGAAGTTTATATTCCTCCGGTAGTGGTTGACAAGTGCCCTGTACTCTGCCGATACCAGTATGATGTATCATGGCATACATGGTGTGGCAATCTTGCCCCGAGGGAACAGCCAATACACAAGGCGCCAACCGACCGACTCCAGTCGAGGTTCCGCTCTCGATGAGAAGTGCTACTCGTGTATGCAATGGCCGTGCAAGTCGAACTCTCTGGGATGTTGGGCAGGCAGGTCGAACTCTCCGGTATATCGTTTTAGGCCTGGCGCACGCTGTACCTCCCCCGCCCCCCCCGTTAATTTCGAAGAGCCAGCTACGAAAATCGCGGCAAGTAATGTGTACGACGGCAGCAAACAGTCCAGCTGTGCGGGTGTATTTTCGAGGTGACGCGACCAAAGGAGAAGATGGCATTTGGACGATACGAGATACCCCCAAAAGTTTCGACACAATCCTCGATCGCGCGGATGATATGATTACTTCAATATGATTTTTTCACTTCGATTTTTAATGGGGGGGAGGTACGTATAGATTTATTTTATTTTATTTTATTTTTTTATCCGACGGTGCGGCACCAAAAGAGAAGGAGATGCGTACTCGGATCGTTTTACTTAAAATATCACGAAAGACCGCTGGCAGGCTGGTACAGACTCTTTGTGCACCTGGTACTGGTGCTGGTACTGCCTTGGGGTTGTAACGGGCGGGTCATAATCACGGTGCGCGCACCCGCATTCCATTTTTGTGGACGACGACTTTACTTGAGAGTAGAGCCGGACTATTCGCACTGCTGCGCGTACGCGTACGCTGGCGGCTGATGTCTTTCGTTCGAAACAAGAAAAAAAATGGTGATCAGTTTCT
>JBBMHQ010072253.1:0-12803 GCA_037834295.1 Postelsia palmaeformis
CCGTGGGCCGCTTCCTCTCTCCGAGACCTTGCCCATATGCTTTTCCCTCGTCTTTTCACTTCAATTCGTTGACGGGGGGGATGCTTCATATTCCCCACCTTTTGCGTCTGTCTGTCCCGCACCCTTGCTCGTACGCCATTCCCTCTCACCGCACCCTTGCCCGTGCGCTAGTCCCTGGCACCTCACTCTTGCTCGTACGCCGCCCACTCCCTCCGCACACTTGCCCGTGCGCTGGTACCTGGCACCTCACTTCTGCCCGTGCGCTACTCCCTCACTCCGCACCCTGGTCCGTGCGCTGTTCCCTTGCGCCTCACCCTTGCCCATGTGCCGCTTCCTCTTTCCGAGACCTTGCCCGTGGGTCTCTCCCTCGCGTCAAAGCCTCGCCCGCGCGTCGTCATATTAACAGGGGAGGATTAATCCGACACGCGATAGGGCAGTTTCGAGGCTTAAACGATGATGAGCGTTGGACCAGAAGACGAAGATCTACCTCTTCTGTTTTGCGTTTTTATTCAAGTCGCCCTTGGATTTAGGGCTGTCGTGGGTGTTTCGTATCTATATGCTGATCGGGTTGGCTTGTACTAGTGGGATGGACAGCGTAGAGCGTGAAGTTTCTGTGTGTGAAGCTTTGCTTTGTGTTGTGTGCGGTACGGGATATTCTTCGTTGCGACAGCAGGGTAAAAATTGTTTGTTGGTATTTCTATTGAGGAAATGAGTATGGTGTGCGTGATCTAGGTTTCCGTGTTCTATCGACGTAGTGTGTCTGCACTGGTCTTGCTTTTCCTGTTGTAATTCCTTCTATTTTCAGTTCTTGCCTGCCTTGGTTTGCCACTTTACATTTCTCTTTTTTCCTGCGTTTCTGATGGTCCCTATTGTCAAGGAGGCCGCATTTCTCTTTTTCCGTGTTTCCGAGTGCCCTTATTATATTTTGTTTCTTGGTTTTGATTCAAATGCCTGGGTGCCGTTTAGTCGAGTCCCTGTTTTGGGCCACAGTGCATTAGACATCCGGGTCGTAGCGTAGACTTGCTCCTCTGTGTTATTCCGTTTTGTTCTGCAGTAGTGGTTTTAGAGTTGCGTGTAAGGTTTCAACCGAAGGGGCCGAGTCGGCTATTTTCTATCTAGTTCTAGTGGTTTATGGTTTTGGTTTTGCGTTTGCTTTCGCCCTGCCATCTAGGTTAGCTTATGGTTCCAACCGAGGAGGCGGCGTCGCCTTCTCTGTTGTGCTCGTTTCCCGTTGAATTGTTGAGACGCACTATAAGTGATTCATGCTTAGGCGATAGGGGACACTGCGTGTATTTCATCGCTGAATAAGCGTGGGGGGACTTCAGCCATTAAATAGTGGTTGGGCAGCAAAACGCTTGGTGAAAACGGAAGGATGTGGGTTTTTCCCAGGGATTTGCCACTGATGGCCTTTGCGATTTCGGAATAGTTGTTTATCCCTGAGGTCGTTATTTGTGTTCAGAGGCTTTGCGGCTCTTCAAACTTGGTTCTAGTCACAGGATTGCGATGGCATGAATGCGCATTCCGTCATTTGCATTATGCTAGGGGGCATGTTACGGTTCGGTTGACCGTTCCAGAAGTCTTGATGACATAGAGGCGTTTTCATATTGCAGCTCCGCTCCAGACGGAAGAGTTTCATCACCCTTCCTTCTCACTTATTTGCTTGACCAACGCATCGATCAAAGGACAAGCAATCTCTTACCATCTAGCCATCTCCAAATGGACCCTCTTCACTGGAGTACCACAAGCCCGCTCTACTCTCATGGAGACGTACGAACGCACCTCTCGACTCGGTCGGACCTTAGTCCTGCTCTGGCACCGAGGTTGGTCACTATGCCTTGATTCGTTGTTCTTCTTTTACGTGCTGCCTCGCTGGTTGGTAACTTGTGGCCCAAGGGTGCCATTGCCACTAACTGCCGGAAAACCATGCATGTGTTGCCTCATGACATTTGCTTAAGCCCTCAGACCTGGTAGCCTGAATTTGTTTCATTCTCTACACATACGCAGACACCTGGTCTACTGCAGCACTTGGGCCCGTTTTAGGTGGCCGCTACACACAGGCACCCTCTAGACCAATTTTATCGATAGGCTATGAGCTCGAGTTATCAAGGGCCTCAAGTCTATTCGTCCAGTTCCTCTTGTTCTTTGCTATTTTCACAAATGGCTGGAGAATCAGCGGATTGTACTTGAATGAGTATCCTACAAGATGCATCCAAGTTTAGCGGCGAGCGAGTGCACTGGATTGACTAAAGTTGGACGACGTCCTTTTTATTCACAGCAGTGCCCTCCGGGATGTGCTGCAGGGGCGGGCGCGGCCAGAGCCGTACGTGCTTGTTCCCAACGACATCACAGTGATTCCGACGTACGTAGGGATATTACGACCGACGTTGGAGGCAAAGCCCATCTCAGAGCAATGGGGAGGGAATGCCGACCATAATGCCCAGTGGACCACAGCTCGGGATGTCGCACAAGAAGCAGCAGAACTTGCAGGGCTAGTAACGCCTGCTGCACCGACCGCAGGTACTGTGATCGGACATGCGGACCTCTCCTTGCCTGATTCCTTGGGATCCCAAGAAATATTTCGGGTCAGAGCAGGCAGTACGGCAGGAAGCAGTTTCATGAAGAATCCTGCATGTGAACAGTGGGGTCGTCAAAATGACGAACGTTTTGGTATTTTATATCATACGTTCAATAATGTCGCACACAGTTTGCTGCAACAATTCCGTCCGGTCGACGGAAGTGGAGCCCGCGGCAACGGTCGCGAGGCCTTCAGCATCCTACGCACCAGGTACGACAGAAGATCTGAGGCGCGCGTGCGCAGCTTACTCACAGAAATGCAGAACTGCACCCTTCAGCCTGGTGAAGACCCTGATGTGTATTTCGCTAGACTAGACCGCCAAAGGTTAGAGCTACAGCAGGTTGGTTGTACGTTAGATGACTACCAACTTAAAGCTAATGCTTTCTCGGGACTGTCAGACGAGTATATTCCCATGTTAAACCAGCTACGCACTAAGCAGTCGCTCGACTTGACCATGGTAAATGACATGCTGAGGGAAGTGTATGTCAACGACATCTTACCTAAGTGAGCTAAGAAGGACCCTCTCCGAGGATTTAGAAGCGAAGCTGCAATGACCACGACAACCACCACACTAAAGCGCTCGGGTATAAAGCGACACGTAAGTGAAATTGTTTGCCACTACTGCAAGAAAAAGGGCCAATATGCCAATAAGTGCCCGGCTCAAATTCCCCCCCCTGGCCACACCAGAACGAAGTGGTGCTCCCTGCACAAGACGGGGTCACATTCAGACAATGAATGCATGGCTCAGGAGGCAACCCCTTAACCAGCTCCCCCTATTTCTGCATGGCCAGCGACTATCTCCCCTACTGCAGAGTCTTGTTTGTGTACCTTCGCGGCAAGCTCATCTGTACCGTTCCTCAAGAAGGAAGGGCTGCAGCCACTGGTCGACAGCGGATGCTCACCCCAAAAAACCGACCCCACGATGATTCCAAACGCAGACCAGCACCTCCGCGAATATTAGGCGCATCGACCACCGAAAATTGTTCACGGAGCCGGATCACACGAGTTGTTAGCTACCGCAACGGCGAAGCTCACGATAGGCTTCGAGAACACCGACAGCAGACAGCGTGAGGTGAACATATCTGTTTTGTTACTTCCTGGCCTTGGTCGCCACCTGCTGTCCTCGTCGGCCGCGCTAGCGAACGGGGTGGAGACAACGATATCTTCGTTTCTTACGCTGACAGCAAAGGGAGAAAACTTCGCATTAGGAGCTGATCATAATCACTTTTTTCTGGACGCAATCTTACCGGGGCTGCCGAGCGAACACGCCAACGTTGGAACAACTTCCCGTGTATTATTGGGGCATCGTCGCATAGGCCATATCAACGCTCAAAGCATCAAGAAACTAACGCAAGAGAAAGGTATAGGAATGGTCACGAATGATACAGATTTTTTTGTTTCAAACTGTGGTACATGCGCCCTAGCGAAGAGCAAGCAGTAAAACCACCTGAACGTGATATTTACTTACTTAAGTAACACAGCCTCTGGAGCTGGTGTACACAGACCTTTCCGGACCTATGAGCTCATCATTTGGAGTAGGCTGTAGCTATATAGACAAGTTCACTGACCACCACACACGCCTAAAGTCAGTTTTTTTTCTGTGCAAGAAAGACGAGGCGATAGACGCCTTAATTAACTACTACCAAGACTTGCTGATTCCACCGGGGCATCGATTTCAGCGCCTTCGCTCGGACGGCGGAGGTGACTACACCGGACTGGAATATCGAGATTACTGCCTACAGACCGGAGTCAAGCAGGAATTTGCGGCAACGAATACACCACAACAGAACGGGTTTTCAGAACGTGAGTGGGCGTCTCTGTGGAATACGACCAGAAAGATTTTGGCTGGGGCTGGTGTCCCGAAATTTTTCTGGCAGGAGGCCTTCCGCATGGCAGTTTACCTAGAAAATCGTGTCCCATCTACCCCGCCGGAAGGCGAAACGCCTTCCTCAATGTGGCACAGTGGAACACTTCCATCACTTGGGCATCTTCGAACCTTTGGTGCGCGAACGTTCGTGAATCAAAAGCGACACGTCAAGAAGCTCACCATGAAGGCATGGGAAAGACGCATGGTAGGTGAAGGGAAAGATTCGAAAACATACCGCATTTGGGAATCCGGAACCAAGATCGTCGAGTCCCGATATGTAACGTTCATCGAGACTCTTTCTGTCAAGGGCAAAACACTTGACCACGATCGCAACGACAGCGACGATAACACCTTTCTCGATTTGGAGTCGTCATCAATCTCACTTGGTACTCAAGAGGAGGCGTCGGGAACATGAGCAGATGCCGAACCGGACACCAATGGCGGCCAGAATGTGAGCACAGTAAGCGACATCGATGGGAGAAGTTATAGCGACGTTGACAGTGAGCCATTCGAAGCGGCAAAAGCAAAACGTATTCCACGTCAACGGAGGCAACTAGGGAACTACAATATGGGGCCTGAATCGGCCAACATGACAACGATATATCCGTCGACTCTCGACTACGCATATATTGTCGGTTATTCGCTTCTTGACGCACCCAACACGTGCGAAGTCTCATTCACGCCAAGAAACCATAGGGAAGCCATGGCGTCAGGTCGAGCTTCGGAGTGGCAAGCATCTATGGAAAGGGAGCTTGCGAGCATGTCTAAATACGACGTTTACAAGTTGCCTCCAGCACCAAAGGGGCGCAAGATTATTGGCTCTATGTGGGTGTGTCAAGTTAAACCTGACGGTCTTTACAAGTCACGGTTCTGTGCACAAGGTTTTTCTCAGGTAGCCGAACCGACTTTGAAAGCATATACGCTCCGGTCTGTCGCATTTCAAGTGTGCGCATTGTCTTGGCTATAGCTGACAGCCACGATTGAAATGTGATTCAGCTCAATGTACAGACAGCATTTCTTGAGAGTGAGATGGAGGAAGAGGTTTACGCGAAACGACCTGTCAGTTTTGAAAAACTCGACCTGAACGGACAACCGTATGTGTGCAAGCTAAACAAGAGTTTGTATGGACCCAGACAATCACCCCGCAACTGGCATGGAACTATGCACCACGAGCTTATCGTGGAAGGATTCAGGGCTACGTGTGTGACCCTCGTGTATACGTCAAGAGTGGAACTTTGTCTAAAGTATTCAATGTTTTATATGTCGATGACTTAGTGGTTGCCGGATCGTTAGAGATAGGTATTTCCAAGACCGAAGTATTCCTGATGACCAAATTTGCAATGAAGGACCTGGGAGATGTTTCTTTCATTCTAGGAATGCCGGTAGGTGTCCCGTGATCGCCTGAGAGGCACTTTGAACTTCAATCAAGGCAGCTATGTGAGTGCAATTCTTCAGCGATAAGGTTTTGTCGACAGCAGCTCGGTAAGCATACCAGGCACTGAAAAGAAACTGGACCTGAAAACCGGAACAATGCTGGACGATAGCAACAAGCAGCTATATCAAGAAATCGTGGGGTGTCTCATCTATTTATCGATGTGTACGCGCTGGGACACTGCCTACTGCGTAATGCAGTTGACTCGGTCGATGACCAACTAGAGAATGAACATATGATGGCCGCGAAGAGGGTACTGCGATATCTTAAGGAAACGCCGGATCTCTGTGTGAGGTACTCGAATAATTTCACCCTTTACGGATATTCTGATGCAAGCCACAGCGACGATCCCAACAGCTCCCGCTCCGTTTCAGGTTACTTGTACATGTTTGCAGGTGGACCAGTGACGTGGAGTTCGAAGAAGCAGCCGGTGGTTGCACTCTTGTCGTGCAAATCGGAGTATATCGCACTGGCATACGCGAGCCAAGAGGCCGTATATCTTTCTGATTTGTTGAGCGAAATAACGTTTCCCAAGTTTTCTTCTGTGCAGATGTATGAAGACAACAAAGGAGCTCTCCAACTATCAGGCACTACAGCATTCTCGTCAAGGACAAGACACAATTGTACGAGATACCATTTTCTACGCGAGCTGGTCGCATCGAACAAGATCATAGTATCCCACGTCAAGACGACAGATCAGCTAGCGGACATTTTCACAAAACTTTTGGATTACCCGGAGTTTAAGGCCATGCTGGATAAGGTAATCAACTTCGTTTCTTGAACTACTCTACAAGATTATCATCATCAGTTACATCGTCCCTGGTATCGAGGGGGCTTCGTTTGTTATTTTTTGTCGTTTTTTGTATGCGCTTCATGCGTAGGGAGATATATGCTACTGTATGTTTAACGAAAACAATTTGCTTCAGACTTTGTGCTCATATATACGCATCTCAAGTCTTTGTCAAAAGCGAGTTTGCCAGATACACTCGGGCATGAGTTTTTGAAGTACATGTTCTGAATAATCAGTCTTAATTACGTAAACGACTTGCGACGCTCACCGCGATAGCAACCCCGAGATATAACGAGTGGGTATAGGAATGTCTGGTGATGATGTCGGGCGCTCGCTGGGGCCTTTATTAAAAATTGTTTACGTATACGATTCGGACGCGCTTTATGTAGTTACTAGTCATACGTTTTGCGAATACCCATGCAGCGATTCTGTTCAGCTAAAGGCGGGTCAGATATTACGCTTGAGCAGATTCTCCACATGTGTTGAAGCTCATTGGTTCAGGTTGCACCGCATATTTTGTGTCACGTATTTTCTTCGATACCTGTTTTTTCACGAGGACGAGTAGACTTCTTGGTTGAGTATCGGCATCAGTTCTTCGACAGCTACCTTGAGATTGCGGCGTGCTTGGTCTACGTTTCTTTGGTTGGAGCGTCTAACTCCACCTTGCGGCCTAACTGCATTGACACGGCACGAGCGTGACCGCAGGTATCATCGTGTTCAATTTATTGTGAAGTTAAGTGACATCAAAATATCTTGTTCTAACGAACAATTTGGTACTATCTCTGTTGAACTGCAGCTTGTGGTGTGATCCACACATACGCAGATACCTGGTCTACTGCAGCAATTGGATCCGTTTTAGGTGGCAGCTACACACAGGCACCCTGTAGACCAATTATATCGACAAGGTTGAGAAAGGAAAACGAATCGACTAGATTAAAAAAAAAAATCCACGCACACACCGAGCCTGAAGGGGGTTGTACGACGTAGAATGCGGTTCTCACGAAAGAACGGTACAGAGCAGACAGACGTGTGCGAACTAAGACGGGGTGTGGACCAGCTAGAGAAAGTCGACAAGAATGCGGGGGAAAACGAGGACGAATAGCGACGCAAAATAACCGGAGACATGCGTGCACTACCAAAAAGATGCGAAGGAAGAGCTGGCACCAAGAGGACGTAAAACACGACGGTAAATGCACAAAAAGCAACACGAGAAAGAAGACGAGACACATATCCCACCTGTCGTGTCAAGCACACCCCAACCCAAGGAAATGGTTCCGTAGGAGCCTTTGATGAACTCGATGTGATCGCAGACGGACTGGTCATCGGGTCTGCCGACCACGGCCAGCAAAAGAGCTCGATCCACTGGACCATGTTGGCAAAGTTCTGGGAATTTGGCGTGGCGGCTCGGAGCAACAACGGCGGGGCGAGATGCGGCAACGATAACAAAGATTTCGAAACCAACACGACCTGCTTCCGTTTGTCTACGTCTCAACGCTTTGGGGCGCCGTCCGCGATACCGACACTCACCATGTGCGCATCCACCCACGCGCTGAGTGGGGTGTCCTTATCGGGGCCGCCCTTCCTCACATACGTCGGCGAGCAACTGTCACCGTCCTCGGTGAGGGCGGCCTCGTCGTACAAGATCCAGCCCTCCGGGTCGTGGGGCAGCGATATCGACACGTGGTAGCTTCCCGTGTAATCCTTGAGTTCGCACGTCGTGCAGGACTAGCACTTGCAGTTTCCGCCTCTAGTCCTCGTGCACAGGCCCAGCTCGGAGCTCATACCAGAGCGGAGGTGATTAATCTGGTGTTTTCGGAGTTGTTCATGTGCATCACAGGTGGGACAGATCTGGGTTACGGGGTTGCGTAGCGTCTTCGCGGCAAGGTCGGTGCATGTGGGGGTGAGGGAGGCGATATCAGGTGTGATACCATCAAACGAGAGAACAGTAGCGTGCAATAAAAATGTAAAACATGAATTTGACAGCTCCGACGTTCGGACAACATGAGCAGGAACGAGGATTTGTGTTCAGCAGATTGTTTCCCCACTTTTGTCATGAACGCAGCTGGGGAGACATTGACCAGGGCTCTCTCACTTCCCCGAGAGCTCCGATCAGGCTCGACTCTCCGGGGCTAGCGGACGCCACCTTGATGATATTTTCGTCTAAGACTTGGATCTGACAGTCGGACGTGAGCTGCTTGTGGGTCATGGAAACCGATTCCGCCATGCCCTTAGGGTTAACTTCCTTGATACCGGCACACTCTCGTCCTAAAAACTCTACGCTTGCGGAGACAAAAGTTGAAGCGGCGAGGGTGAGGAGAGGAACCAAGCTGACTACCAGCCATGTCAATCGTGATCCCCTTCATAAACCTGGGGGCGCATGTATCACGAGTTTTAAGAAAGAGGTAGCCCATTTCTGCTGTCTTTTTTCTGAATAACGGGAGATTCTTGAAACCCGAAATTGTCGGAATGCCGATCTTGGTTCCAAAAATGACGTATATGTATACTTGTGCCATGTGATTTTTCATCAGAATTCAAGTTGTCTTTCGATGAAAAACGTGTTTTTGGGTGAGGTACGGAGCTCCTTGAGTGAGGAGCCTACAAAGAAAAGATTAACCCCTATCGTAGAACGCCTCATATGTCGGAATACAAGCATGATGAGCGTGTAGAAACAAAGAAATACACTTTCGAATCGACCAATGTACACCATGTAGATTGAACAAGTAATGTGCCGGTGTTCGCTCCGGGAAAATATATTTGGTTAATTGTTTTACCCCAGTACGGATAGAAGAAGCACTGCGAGCGCAGTGTAATATGACGCCGCCAACAACGACATCAACAACACAGCAACGGCCGAATCGCTCAGGGTCGTACCTGTGTGCTCGAGCTAGATCGCCACGGAATGTATCTCGCGATTATGGATAAACACCCGCCCAGACCGGACCATCTGGGTGGCGACGGTACCGTTGTTCAAAACGTACTCCTAGTTGTGCTCGCCGCGGCTGTGCACCAGAAAGGTCTCGTGCTCTCATCCTGTCGACCACCTTGCGCAACCCTGAACGACAGCTTGCGAACGCGAGTTAGTTTCAAGGTCACAGCTAGTATTTTCCATCTGACGATAGCACCGGGCGGAGGCAGACACAGCGACTGAAGAGCGCGAGCTACAAAACGCTCCCAGAACAAGAGGCGAGACCTACCACGAGCAGAGTGACGGCACGCGTCTAGAACCGAAAATATTATCGTCGAGCGCAACAGAATGTGCGTGCAGTGCCCCTAAATGTTTCAGCGAACCTTGCACAGGTGCTCGGTTTGCTCGGGGGTACGGTTCCCTGGACACCAACTGCGCAGCCACCTTATCGCAGATATGGGGTTCACCTCGCCATCCATGTCCTTAGAAGTGTAGAGAAGCACGTCGATCGAGGGTCTAACTTCCATACCAGAAGAGGCCATGTACGAATCATCGGAAGAGCTGTTGAAGAGCCTTCTCTGGGTGGGGTGGTCGCCTACTATGACCTCGTATGCAGGACAGAGGAGTGCGATGGTTGGGAACGGTAATGGAGAAGATACAACGAGTTGAGCGAACGTGAACGCACTTGAGGCCCTTAGGTAGGACCCCATCTGCCCAGCCAATACCCCCGCTCGACGGACGTCATTGTTGGCGATGTCTTCTAACGGAAAGCATTCTAAGTCAAGATATTGACTGTGCTCAAGAGACACGACGGAGATGTTCCTTTTAGTCCTAGGGAGTTCCATATATTGATGTGGGATTATGAGAACGGGAAGTTGTAGGCGGATAGTCTTCGGGAAAGCAGGAGATTTATACGGCTTGCAATTTGGTGGATGATTACGTGCACGCGTCGCCACCTGCTGTAACTCGACAGCACGGAAATATATTGTACATAAGGAGTTCCGCGTTATTGTCTAGAGTCAACCACGCGTTCCTGTACCAACTGCGTCTATATGTTTAGAGATCAATCAACACACTAGTGAAACAGGTGGTCTTCTATTGGCAAGCGTAGCCGAGGCCAACCAAGAGAGTTGGGAACCTTCCGGCATGTCTGGTTCTGAAGGCATGTCTAGTCAGGAAGCAAGCGTGGCCATTGAGAAGATGCTGATGATGCAGGAGAAAATAGAGGTGCTAGAGAAGATGATAGAAAAACAGAAGCTGGGCGCCGCGATAAGGAATGGAGGGGGGGGGGCGGTGGGGGGCGAGACGAAAAGCAGCTGCGAGGGAACCAGCAGTGTCGACGGTGACATCACCTGGGCTGGGAGTCCATTCAGGCATGTCACCAAACGCTTCCTTGCACCGCCCTAGTCTATCCCAGTCGAGACCCCCGAAATTTCTATAACATAGAAGCCCACTTTAGAATGTGGCGTAGTATGTTCGAACCGTACCTGTCATCCCTAGGGTGCCTTCATGTGTTAAGCACGTCCACCCCTGTTATGGTTGGTGACATGAGTGTGTCGCAGGCATCCAGGCACTCTCCTCAATAAATGAGGGATGCACGATTAGTTTATGGATTGATGATGGAAGCGATGACTGGATACGCAATGGCTGAGTTCAAATTGCAAAAGGCAATGTCGCCAAGTTGTTCCTGGAAATAATTAGAGGACTACAACATGTCAAGGACCATAGCGGTCACGTACAGACTAAAGAGAGAGCTCGAGACCATTAAAATGGTCGAGAACGAGGACCCCGTGCCATTTCTAGGTAGGGTGGATAAGGCAGCGGATGAGCTGGCCATGCTGGACTGTGGCAAGAGTGTGGAAGAGGTAAACCGGCATATCGTGACGGACCTCTCGCCCTTGTATACGATACAAAGCAAGTACGTTCTTTCCCGCCCGTCCATCCCCCGTTCCGAGATCGATGAGATCATCCGCGATGCGTACGCAAACGATGGGGCAGAGAAAGAGATGGTTTTCAAGGCGTTGGGTGTGCAGGGAGTGGGGAATCAGCATGCTTTGTACGCCGGAGATGTGCGGCCTGCCGGTGGTGGAGGTGCGGGTCCAGGAAAAGAAAGGATGGACAGGAGAGGCGGGAGGTTCAGAGTGGGCAGCAACAGCCGCAGCAGCAGTATCCGCAGCAGCAGCAGCGACATTATCAGCAGCAGCAGCAGTATCAGCGGCAGCAGCAGCAATATCAGCATTAACCACAGCAGCAGCAGCAGCGGCCCCAGCAGCAGCAGTATCATCAACAGCAGCGGCAGCAGCAACAACCTAAGCAACAGCAGTACAAGCAGCAAAACCATCGTCCCCGTCAGCATGATGGCAACCAGGGAGGAGCTCCGCCGGGGGATTGACCGGCCCTAAATGTTGTTGGAATGCTGTGGCCTGCAGATATTGCCGGAATGACTCCGGTCTCGACCCCTGCGGTACGGGTGGGGCGATCCCGCCCATGGGTTGGGTACCTACCGAGCCACCACCCGGGACAATGCATCCTATGCCCCCGCCGCTCGTAATGACTCCGACAGGCTGGGGTCTCCCATCGAGCAACACGCAGCAGATGCACAAGGGGGTCTGCTTCCGGTGTGGCAAAACCGGCCACTACGTCGCAGCTTGTCCGGTAGCCGCCCCGCCGATGAATGTCGCGGTCCCGAGTACTGCTGCTCCTCCCCCTCAACAGGTGTACTCCGGAGGTGGTTGGCAGCAAGAGACACTCTACGGCAGTGATGGGTATACCTCAGCTGGAGCTTCCCGTCACATCAACACTCCTCGAGCGCTTTCCATTCCCTTGGCCCAGCGAACAACGGTAACCCTGCGCCCACGTTCGACCCGCACCTCCCCACCGCGCAGTTTGCGCACCAAGGCAGCAGTAGTTTTAGCGACGATTTGGTTTGGGCTAGATGGAGGACAGAGTGGGTGGCGGATTCGGGAGCAACCTTTCATGTCACTGGTAGCCTGTTCGGCATGGTAGGCTGTTATCCCCCTCCCCCAGACAAATGTGGTTTGGTCGTCGGTGACATGAGGTCACTGAAAGTTGAATACTTCGGACAGATTCCGATGGTGATGCACAGCCCTCAGTGTGAAGTTTAAGTCAGACTTTTGGACATAGCGTTCGTGCCCGGTGTCCGTTTCAACCTGTTTTCACTTCGCGCAGTAATGCTGTAATGCCCGGTGACACTAGATTCTCAGGGAGCTCACT
>JBBMHQ010072264.1:0-12801 GCA_037834295.1 Postelsia palmaeformis
TTACGGCTGGCGATATTCAGAAAGCGTTCGACATTGTCGACCACGAGAGACGGGGCTATTTGAATACTGGGCAGGTGGGTTCTACTCTTAGCGTGAAGTGTGCGGTACACCAGGTATAGGGGCACCGCCAGTTGCGTGCACTTGTCTACCCGGTAGCCGCATGCGTGTTGCCTTGCGATACTTCGCCTGTGGGCTGGTAATCCTCGCTGAGAAGTGCTGTTTTCAGACGGACGCCCCGTTAACATGAAGCGAAGAGTATACCTGCGCAAGCAGAGCAGCAGCAGAAGATAGATTATCATTGCTACTGTATCCACGGCTGCTGCACATGGTGGCATGGTGGCATACTGGCTGTATGATACAAGCAGAACACCTCACGTCCGAGCACTTAAAGCTCTGACGTATCCTACGCACCATTTTGTATCAGCAAAGTGCCTGGTACCCAACACCCAACCCGCTCCCCCTGCAACTTCATTGGACGAACACTCAACCTACTCACTAATATCTTTTCTATACGAGTACCCGTCGTGGGAACACGGAGTGCGTGAGCCGTACGTAAACGTCATTGCAGTACTTGTACCAATATACTCACATTTGCCCTATCGAATTCCCAGAAACCCAACTTGTCCTCTCCCTCTACTCATACTCTTGTGATCAGCTACTGTACTATTAATAGTCGTGATAGTTGTTGTAATGAAGCAAGCACACACGCCTACGAACACGCCCATTCCACTCTGAAGCTCTGGTCAACTTTTTGTTTGGCTCCCCAGCGCTCGGGCATGACATGAGAAACCTTCATTTGTATATAGATGACTTTACGTCGACCGCTGTCGTTTGCTTGTTTCATACCAGGAACCTGGTAGTAGTGATACGGCCGTATAAAATTACTGTTTTCAACAACACAGGTTGAAGGCTTCCTTACCCAGTTGTACCACGGGAAGCCCAAGGCCTGCGACCTCGCAAGATTTTTAGGTAAAATGAGGGAGGATGGGGGGGAACAGGAGAATGTCCGGTTCAATTTGGACGACATTCGATCAACAATGGACCAGCTTAAGAAAGAGGTGATATTTAACGTGTCGATGTGTCGATGCGCATGTCCTCGACTCAGCAGGTCGTCTGAAGAGCGTATCACGTACCTGGTACCGGGTAGCTCGCAAACCTGAGTATCAACCAGCTGGTGTCGTCAACTAGAGTACACCGGTATAGTTTACAGTTATATTGCATCGGAGGCGTATCGAACTTCTTATTCAAGGTGTAAGTTTGTAATCGTTTTTTTACAGAATCCATTCTGGGTGTAGGCAGGGAAGTGCGGCCTCTATCGCGTGTGGTGCTCGTCTCTTTCAAAACGCAGCGCCAAGCGTAGGAATGTGTTTTCGACAAGTTGTCTTCGACATGTGTGTCCAGCAGGGTATTGTGAGACATATTCTAGGTACACCCAAACCACTTGCCGTCGGCCGGCCGTGCTCAACATCCACCCACAGCCAAGCCATACTCGACAATCAACGCTCTGTTCATCGCAAGGATCTGCCCTTATGAGCAGTCAGTCGTAGACAGGCATGGTTGTCCACGCCGTCTTCAGTTGATTTTCCGTGTCGCTCTGCCCGCAAATGTAGGGACTGTTCGATCGTGCACAATATAGGATAGCTGGCGTTAGGAACTCGTGCAGCTGGGTTTTGGGAACAGTAATCTCGTCAGCTTGTGTAAGCGTTGATGTGTATGGTAGACGGTACACGTGCTGATTAAAATTAAGTTATGATATCTTGATGAAAGCTGCAGAATGTTTCATTACAGGGAAAAAACGGATGCGGCCATCTGGAAAGGGAACCTTTTGTTTGTCGCCGCCAAAATTAAAACCTCCCATTTGCTCGTAATTACTGCTGTGCTCGAATTGTCCTCACGTCTCCGGGTAGAGTGGTAGTTGTCTTCCGCTGGGTGTCGTGCGGTATGCTATTGCTGTTGCTGTTTTTCGAATTTGCTGGTGCTTGTGATGGTTGCTTGGCCCAGATTGAAGAGGAGACGAACAAAAGCATGTATCAACGCGGCTCGGGTTCAGACTTCAACTCCAATCAACTTTTCCGGGAAACAGTGAGTGGACAAGGCAACCGTATATCCTACACGGTTGGTTTCTTGTTGATGTTTGGATGGTTGTCTCCAGCAGCTGACCACAGCGCCGGGACATGTTTCGCTGTATTCCTCGCCAACGCCTGCAAGCACGGCTCGAAACGATCCGTAGCTTTTTCCTGGTTGTACCTGGAGTACAGGTAGCTGGTCGAAGCGCGCCGCGACACGTTGCGCTGTGGTCTCTTACCAGCCACAAAGGACCACAACGAAAGGCGGATGTATACTGTAGGTATCGCCCTGTTTTCTCACCAACAACTACATCAATCCTCAGTACGCTCATACGTCTCTAGGGGAACGCCCTGCTTGCTCACCAACAACTATGTACTTCAAAACGTTTGTGTACGTCAACGTGTTTCCCTCGAGACCGGTCTATGAATGCCAAGGGTTGCAGTAGGACTACTTCATATACCAGGTACATACGTACATATAAAGGGTGGCGTGTTGTTTGAAGGTTTGCTCGGGTGTAGAAACGAACGGTGTTTCACATCGACAAACTCAGGATGCAGTACGAGGGTAGCTGATCCACATGCGGGCGGGTCCCCTCTCGCCCTGAGAGAGAGTAAAAAAAGAAAGCCGCCCTAGGTAACTTAGGCTTGCAAGCAAGTGGCAGTCATTGACTGATCACTTTTTTCGTGGATAATGGGGTGCGGGAAGGTGTTGAGGAGTTCTACCTTGGGTGCGACCTACAGTTTTTACAGGATACTACTTGGAAGGGCGTTTTACCGCGTTTCGTCTTAGGCAGGGCGGGAGGGAGGAGAAAGAAGTCGATATTTTGTGCACCCGCCAAAACGTAATGTGGAACTCTTTTTGAGACCCCTCGCAAGATCCCGGGCGAGGTTTTCGGGCCTCAGTCAACCCAGCGCAATGATCGGTTTGGGGTATTTTTTCAATGACAGCCTGCAGCCTGCAGATAGTGTGATTTCCTCGCAATTGATGGCATACTGGAGCAGAAAGCTGCGGGCACGAAATCCCTTTCCCCAGTGCGAAGCAGAGGTTCGGACATCAAGGTCCGGCCTTGGTGACGTTATCGAATCAAGCTTTAAACGACTTCAAACACGTGTGAGATGCCGGTAGGTGATGCTTGGAGCTGGTAGGGCTATACTCCGAAGAAGTACAGTAGTCGTGCCTGGGTGCGTCGGGGACAACCAGGCCGAGCCATGTAGAACCCCGAGCATCGAACCCCTAAGTCCGAATCCTTTCGATGAAACACCTCCCAATCCCTGATCGTTCGTGAAAACCCCGACGCTAACAAACAAGACTTGAAATGGTTGAAACTGGGCCAAGGGAAACGTAAAGCGTTAGGTTGGTCGATGCCTAAAAGAGAGGGGCTAGAGGCATTGTGTGCTAGGTGGTTGGATGGGAAAACGCCGTACTCCTTCTTCAATGGAATACCCCTCTTCTCCCGATCAATTTACCATGTCTGTCGAACCACTAAGTCTCGCCACTCAGCCTCGTCTTCACGGCTCTTCCCCTCTTGACTGCGATAGCCTACAAATACTGCGAGGGGTGTGAGTTAGCCGACAATAAGCCGCCGGCTGGTTCAAAGTTGGCTAGGTACTTATTGTAGTTAGCTTCTTGCAGAAATTCGCGGAGATCCATTCGTTCTTGTGTTTGACGGGCGCGTTTTTAGTCGATATTCGCCTTCTATCCACGAATACTACAAAGTCAGTTGGTCGTCTTACCGTACCAGGCCAGTCTGCTAAAAAGTAGTCCAGCCAGCTCATAGCCCTACTAAAGCCACGATCCGGGTTAAAGCTATCTTCGCTAGCCAACTAATAACTACCTTGTGTTCGTCAAGGCCAGCCAACTAACAACTATTAAACGTCGGTTCAAGTCAACGGACAACTACTGTAGCTATATGTTAATTTCAGCTAAGCCACACCTATTCGCCAATGCCAGCCAACTAACAACCATTCGTCACCTCCAACCAACTACTCACTGCTACTCGTCAGCTTCACCCATATCACAGCCCTGCCTGCTGCACACCGCATCTGTTGCATATCTTCATAAGGTCCGGCGTCACGAGTTCATCGCGAGAGGACCGCGCGAGCGCTACTCCGGAACGGTAACAGCCGCCCACGAGCAAGGGTGGCAGGATCAGTTAGAAGCTAACCGACAGGTAAGGTTGACCTGCGCCAAAAACAACTCGCTGTCCGTACTATGCGCGCGCTATCTCTGTAGCAGCAACCTGCGCGCAAGCTAAAGAAACACCCGCTGATTGCGCAACCACGGCGTTCAGCTACGTCAAGCAGTGCGAAAGACAGACTGAAGCGCGAGCGTTCAACTGAATGCGGGACTCCTCAAACAAAATACGTGTTTGTCGGAAAGGCTAAGGACTGCCGGTGGCAACTCAATGAAGCATACGTCCGCAAATATGTTAAAGCCGCCATGACATGCCCGTTTCGATCATAACTCCTAAATTGGAAATGTTCGTAATGACCTCAACTTCGCGTTTAAATATCCTCATTATTTTTTTCTGCCGCGAAGAAACGCCCGACATGGCCTTAACGCCGCGATTAGATGTCCGAAACGACCAGAAAGCCACGATGAAGTATATGCTTAATTACGTCAACTTCGCGGTATAATGCCAGGTGGTCCACGGGAAGAAGAGCTGCGCGGAGACAGTATATGCGTCTGAACTGGTCAAGAGCGGCGTTTACTTTTGAAGTACACGGTGCCCGAAAAGCGCTGTGGTTCAGCATAGAGGGGTGTCACACTTTTTTGAGCGCTCGTCGTTCACACAACGGGAACAAATGTTTGCCAGTGCCAAACAGGGTGCCTATGAACAATATATGGTCGACGTAGAGCGTTCCGAAATTAGATTACTATTTTTTTTGGCACCCTATCCGTTGCCGAAATAAACCAGCGCATACTACTGCAGAAACGATCGCACCTCTGTGCGAAACAAAAGCGCCCCACTTGAGGCAGTCTACTATAAGATAGGTTATAGTATAGGGAATACCACGAGATACTTGGCGCTTTTTTGTTGGCCGCGGATGGGGAGGAGGGTCCTGCCGCTGTTGCCAAAACGTTTGCTCGTTCTGCGCGGAATACCGCGTAGTACCACAGGTATTCGTGAGGCGAACTGAAATTGTCAGAGCGGCAGGAATATCTGGCAGTCTATATACGATTGCTTGCAAGCCAATTGTGTGGCAGACTGTTGGCACTGGCCGTTACGCGAACGGTTCAGAGCGCAGTGGGGTGAGATCCCCACATAGTTTTTTCTTTCTTGGTGGCTATTGTGCTGACAAGTACACCGCCTTTTTTTCGTCGAGTTGGTAATGACGAGAGTCTCGTGGTAACGACGCAGAAAAGCAAGGCGGAGGTTAATTTACATCATCGATGTTTCTACTTTGTGTCATGCTGCTGGAGGCATCCATAACAAACACGAATATCTATACACACACGGCCGAAGCCCACGGTACCGTACCACCCCTCCGCCTGCCTGCCTCGCTGACCAAACTTACTGCTTGCTGTACCTGACATTTCTATTTTGATGACCAATGTCTGCGTGAAACCCTACTGCCGATGAAATATCACTGGAATACGTCTCGTCCGGTGGCGGACGCTTCGTTGACTGCGTAAAACCCTCCTACTCCCGGCAAATGTTGCCGGAACGCGTGTCATCTGGTGACCGCTGAAGTCGAGCTCGTCACATCGCAATGCACCAGAGGTACCAAAAGCTGAGCTGGACAACAAGTTGGAGGCTATTAGACCCGAAGTCATCGACGGCTAAAAGCGCACGAGGCAAAGAAGAAGAGGAGTCATCGAACCCCAGGGAGCGAGGAAGATAGTTCTGCTCTTTCTAACTAGCTATTCCCGCACGACATCCTATTTACACAACAAACACTGCTCATCATGCCATCTGGAGTCCGGAATCTGAAATCTCGCCGCCTGCCCCCCTGTAGACGGCAATATCATCAAAACCTTCATTCAACTGCCCATGCCAGTTCAGTGCACATGCAAGGTAAGTCTCAGGGCATAGGCATAACAAGGGGCTTCTTGGACAAAAAGTATCGCTTATGTTGCTTCAAAGATCGATGTCCTAGAGTCCAGATTTCAGATCCAGTCCCCTACAGCGGCCTCAACCCTTTTAGGACTATTAGAACCGCAGTCCTGTCTTGGAGGCAAGCTACTTAGAATTTGACTCCTTTGTCCCCAAAACGGGAGTGCTGGCCTAAAGGGGTCAAGGCCTAATACTTAATACTTGAGACTACTGAAGGCCGCCACTCCCGCCTTGACCCAAGTCTCCTGGTCTGAGCTGCCGGCGTTGTTGATGAAGTCGGCGCGGTTGGAGGGCAAGTCTATCCACATCACGAAGTTCGTCGAGTGTCCGGTGGTAGACAGGGTGCCTCTTCTTGACAAAACCTTTAGCGGAAAGGGGAAAATAAAAGTATACGGTTTAGCAGCATGCTTTCAAATCGACATTAGAAAAATCGAGGCATCGTGTGCCCTTAAGGTAGCGATCGGTATTGTTCTACACTGACAGTAGCACCCTTGTACTGACTGTAGAAGGCGTTCTTCCATGCAGACAGCGGGACGACAACAAGCGCCAAAACTTCGAGAACAAGCCGCTGGCAATGCACTAGTTGTGCAACATACCTAGAGCATCATAGCAATCGCAAACAGTTATGGCGTGTGAGCATGGGGGGATACCTGTTATTTTTACAGTAGTCCCCCGTGGGTTCTGATTACTAGTATTCCTCATCCTAACGAACATTTCATTTGATGATCTTAAACACAACAGTCTGTCTGTCTGGTATATATATGATGATGGTATACAGACCACCATTGCTTGCTAGCGGTCCTTCTCTTCTGTCATCTACTACTACTACTGTAGTATTGTAGTACTGCTGTAGTTGAACTTGCGGAATGTCGCGACGAACAGGTAGATACAGCAGCAGTAACTACTACTCCGTATGTAGTACTGCGCACAACTATGGCCGGGCGAGTCGTATGAAGGGTGAGCTGCATCCAAATAGGAACCGCTTTTGATGCAGATTTTCTTGCATGTGGACGACAGCGTTAATGACTTGAATTATGACCTGGTGTGGCCAGCAAGAAGACAGGCAGTGGGTGGACTATGTTACGGCCTCGTGGGTGCCTTACCATCTACGCACTATGTGATACGATTCCCTGTAAAATTAAATATATGCACATATACTTCGAAGTATATGTGTATGTGTGTTTAGGGGGCGCGTCCCCGCCCCTCCTACGTAGGCACTTTGAGCCCCTCACGCCTGTCATACTTGCCACATTTGTCTTACCTTGTAAACGGGGCACCGGTACACCCCCTTGTCCGGGTTTTTTCGGTGTTGCTCGGGGTCGAGATGGAGCACGGGCAGCGGCGTGTAGAGCTGCTTCGGCCTCGAATCGTTCAGAGAACCTTGTTCCGAGTCCCACCTTGCGCCTTCCAGGAACAGTCCTCGGATGTACGCGCCGTCCTGGGCGGGGCAATGTTCGATAAGTGCGGAGTGGTCTATGGATGGGGGTATTCCTCGGTGAAGCAGGTAGCTTTGAATAGTGTTGTGTACGCGTAGCTGCAGCCGTCGCTGGCTGCCGGGTAGTCCTGGTGGCTTATCCACCCTCCGTGGAACGGTTTTTGCTTCGCTGAACTGTTGCCACGCTCAACCTTTGTTACGTTGAAACTTTATGACGCAAAAAAGCTTTGATACGCGAAAGCAGACTGTCGTTTTCTTGCTGCACAATACCAGCCTAGGCTCTACGTTATATATTTCGACTTCATCACCATGCTGTAGCCTTACGCCGGGCGCAATCTAGTCCACTGTGCCTCCCTACAGGTACGGACGAGCGTGAGGGAACACAGTAAGTAAGGGTGAAACGTATAGAGTCCTTTTTTTCAGGAAATCTTTATTGGTGATCAGCGTTGAAGCTCATGCTGCACAAGTACATTGTCCAATGACCAACCCAATACTCGTAATAATCAGACACAGCTTCCCCCTTCGAAGGCATTCGGATGTGGGGGTGGCGCAAGGTAAACTCCGGTGACGTTTCGTGCGGCCGGAAATAAAATAACGACACACCAGCTGTTGAAATCCTGAAGTCTGTCCAGTTATACAGCCAGCACAAAGAACGACCAGTGGAAGGAAACCGGTAAATATGTGTAGTATTATCGTAGCGTAACATCGGGTGGAATCCAATTTACCGTTCCACGTATTGATAATGCATGCTTACAGCTGTGGCCGAAGACGAGGGTGACTACAGCAGTAACAGTGGCTATAGGGCCCTCCATCCCTGGACGGTCCTCCCTTACAGATACCAGATACCAAATACCAGGTATGCAATAAGACGCGAGTCGACGATGGAAAAAAAGGACTGAAGTCTCCGCACGAGTAGTATGTGAGGCACGCGCCATAGTGGGGAGAGGGGGATGACAGGCTGCCTGCTCGATATGCGACCCCGGATCCGAGCTACGCCTATGAGGGGTGTGTGTGCAAAGATAGATTATGGGATGGGAAAACAACAATGCCTACAAGGGTGCCTTGGCAGCAGCTTCAATCCTTTCGCGACTGAAGGAAAATGACCCTACACTAATTTCAAGTGATTAGTCTCCACAAACGTGGGTGCCACAAAAGTCACGAACGATCTACGACCCGTTGCCATTGACAGACCCAACTCCTGCTGTACTATACTACGGAAAGCCGCTTCATGCGTTTTGGGAGGAGAGAGTAGGGCGGAGAGACAGTATACTGCTCTTACCCAGTATACTGATTGGTTTTGACGACGGTATAATCGTCACTGATAGACCTATTCCCTGCCGTATTCAAGTGTTGCTATGCAACTGATTCTCCCCTTGTGCACCGCGACTTGTTTTCCAAGTATTGCGGCATATAGGCCATATTATTACCGGTACATAGCAATACACATTATTATAGTATACTTGTATACAAAGTAGTAATCGGAACCCGCGATGTAATCAGTAACCATACATCCCCCTACCATACCATATTCGGTTATGATTACTATGGCTGATATGATATGTTACACCGCAACAATAATAGTAGTTTAGTATGAGTGCATCATGCTCATATACTCTCGCCCGGCAATGTCGCGCGTTCCTTTGACGAAAAGAGCTTGCGTGCAACTCATAGAAAACAAGTGCTGTACATTTTTTTTGGGCATTTTCGAGTGCATACGCCGAGTAAAAAAGAAAGCAAAACGCTGCTTCGACTACAATAGTTTCACCTGTGGTCGCTGAACAAGCGCTTCCCATGGCGTTTGTACGATGATAAAGTTGAACTGCACGGTGTCGATGGCAAACTTCATACGCCGGGCAAAGTTCTGCAGTGTTCCTGTCAAGAATGCCTTTTTCGGACCGACGCGAGCGAGTCGACGGCAGGTAACAACAGCAGAGGGAACATCAGAGTAAGTTCACAACACCAGCGAAGCACGCGGACAGGCGGAGCTGCAGTATTTGCAAGAGGGGCATTTATTTTACCGGAGCAACTCCTCTATGTGACCAGGTGCCGCTTTGATTGCCGTCGAATCAACGTAGGGGTACGAGCACGAGTACTAGCATCACCCCTGGGGTCAGAGTTTCCAGCTGATCGCAGCAGAGAGGCCTCATTAGTCCCAACCCGTGTACCAGGCGCGAGCAAAAGCGTCAACGAAATGGAACTGAAGTATGCCCAGAGGCCAACGAAGCATGCGGACAGCTGGAACTGCAGTATGTATCTGCGTTGAAACTCCTGATGGCCATAATTTATCATTGCAGTAACGCTGTCGATTTTTCCTCTCCCAGGGATCGCGTTTTCTCTGTGATGATGCGGGGGCAGAGCTGCTGACTGCTCATGTCTACCGCCTGCAGTGGTTGGAGGGCCACATTCAGCTCAGGGCCAGCATCGCTGAAGCGTCCAAGCGACATGGTCACTTCTGCGACACACTTGAGAGGCGCGAACCACCAGAAACAATTTGAGCATGGTATTTGGAGGACCAAAGAGAGAGAGTGGCTGCTGCTGCGCGATGTTCCCAGCAGCAAGCAAATCGGTACATTATATACCCGCCGCAAGACCCATACCCACATAGGAAACCCGGGGATATACCCATGAAGTCTCCTGACGACCACCGTCCGCGTTGGTGGTCTACTGCATGAGCAGTGTTCGAGCGCGTAAATCTCGGCCGCCCATGTATTTTTTTTACCTGGGGGAAGTAGAAGCCTGATATCCAGAATACGGCCGGGGTACCCTTGTCAATCCAGGCGCGGATGGTGTCTATTCGATACACTAAGTCCACCACCCAGGCAGACAGCGGTTTCATCGACGGGTAAGCCTGTCAACCATAGCGCGGCATACGTGAAGCGCAACATACGAGTCTTAGGGGTCGCAGAGTACAGCACGCTGCTGCATGTATCTGTGAGGGGTTGGGCGCGATGAAGCAGCACGGTCATGTTTTGCGAATTCGATATACGAATACGAGTACAGTAGTACGGTCATACTCGGGGATGCTGCAGACAAGAATGATGGCGGCGAGACGGTTTCATAAGAAACTCTCGTCTAAGACACGGACACACGCAGACCGTTTGAGAATGAGCGCATGGTTGACACGCCTGTGGAGGGCTGCCGAACGATCACCATCACACCGTTTCCTATTATAAAAAAAAGAAGAAGGTAATTATTTCACACGCTTTTAGTAGAGGGGGGGGGGTGAATTTGATCACAATATCGTTTCCTTAGAAAAAGCAATTTCTGCTGAACTCCCACTAACTTTAAATTATTCCCATCCTCCCACCCACATTTAATGTAAAGGGGGGGGTAAAATAATGAATGAACTATCTCTTCGCTTTCTTGACGATAGCTCCCTTCACTGCCCTTGGCAGGTGTTGCATTGTCTATTTTCCTTGCTGCATCCAAATGAAATGTCTCTCTGCGCTGTGACCGCAAAGCTTGTTTTTATCTTTCTAGCACAGGATGAAGGATCGGCACGGACACTGGGTGTGTTGTAGGTTGACGGATAGAAAGAACGGCTCAATGTGACGGGACGCAACACACACGGCAACAAATTGTCACCACTGCGTCGCCCACCTTGGCTTCCCAGTCCTCCGGCACAGCATTCAGTGCGATCGCTTTCCCCACGGCCTCCAGCTCTCCCGACATGACCACCAGTCCCTTCAACGCCTTCTGCAGCTCGGGCAGGGATCGCTCCATCACGTCTATCAGCTTATTGTATCGGATGCACTCCTGCACTAGCACCTGGAAATAACGGCGTGGGCGGGGGGAAAATACTACTGGTATCACCGTGGCAGCTTGTCGTGCTTACTCCTGCGGGCGTCTGCGGCCACAGTAAACACGCTGGGGTTAATCCCCAACGCGCACGAGCGAGCACATAGGGTTACACCTACGACCTGCTATCGATACGACGGCAGCCCACCCTAACTCACATACTCGGTCAGTCCTGGGTTACAACCCCGATCACGAAAATAGGGTTAAATCCCCGACACGTTCGAGCATAGGGTGACAGTACGGCCACCACGAGCGAGCAGGGTTTATTTTCCATTCACGCAAGGTTATTACATACACTGCGGTCTCACGGTTCAACCCCGGCGGACGACTACACACGAGGCATCGACGAACGCAACCGTGGTGTCACGGACCACCGTTTCGCAGTGGAGATTACTCCTTGAAAGAAAAACGGGTTGTAGCGTATTTAAGGTGTACGTACCTACTGAGTTTATTTACAACACAGCAGCAGTATTTGTACTTCGTACCCGGACGCGGGGTTATGACGCATTCAAGGGCCATTGGCGCCGTTGGATCGGAGGTTATGCTAAGAAGGAGCGCGAGGAACAATAGAACGGTACCATCGATGGAAACCATGTATGCCTAAAAATGACGCGAGATTCGTGTATCGTACGGCGGTTTCGGAGAGCGAGCAACGCACGAGAGAAAAGAGTGCGATAACACCGGAGGACCGTCACACATGAAGTAAGGGGAGTAGCGCGACGGCTGACTCTTAAACGCACGACACGCACATGTTAGCGGGGCGTACCGTAATTTGAAGGGCCGCCGTCGCCGGCTGCTTAAAACCGGGACGGGGAAGCAACACTTGACGAACGGTAGCACAGGAGTAACGAGAGTTAGCGTGTGCATAGCAAGCTGTGCGCGACAGCACAGGTGAATCGAAGCCAGGAGTGCGCCAGCGTTCGCGACACGACAAGCGTTGGCGTGGAACGGTAACGGGAATAGCGGGAGCGTAAGGTGCTGGCGTTAATACGAGGGGGGGGATGTGCACGGACCACGCGCCTGCCCGCTAATATGACGAGTCGCGACGTTATCCCACTCTTATATACACAGCAGTTCACATATACATACCGGTATATAGTTGCAAACTAATATGAAGGTGAGGTACATTTCGTATAGGTGCGAGCTCTCGAGAGCATACGCGAACATGTTGACACGCGCAGAAAAGCAGCGCGCGCACGTTGCGACAAGCACGAGCCAGTATATTTTGCATCCGTGACAGTTACTCTGACCGATTAAATCTATATAACATTCAATCGACAACCGTTTCACGTATCTGCCCACGTGGTAGAAACTGTTCGGAATAATATATATATATATATGTGTTTATATATATATGTATATATATATATTTTTTTCTCATCCCATTCATTATCTTCGCCCTTCTTCTCTCTCTCCCTCTACAGTCGTAACTCAGATCCGGGGT
>JBBMHQ010072286.1:0-12799 GCA_037834295.1 Postelsia palmaeformis
CTTGCTATTCGAACGACGAGCTTATTCGCATTTAAGTACCGCTGCTCATGCGCCCCTGAGTCATACAAGCTTGCCATCCCACAGCTTTCTGCCACCTGGGAACCGCGCGCACCCTACGTATGCTCGAACGTTTCTGCCAGTGGATTGATATGAGCATAGCGTCTGCACCCGGTGTTGGCTACGCAACTGCTTGAAGTGTCAGGCACGGAAAACCTCGCGGCCCACAGATGTTGAGGACCAACGTAGAATTCCTTGCTGCGGCCGCTGCTGCTTCAATCTGACGATTTGGTCACGCTGTTGTCCATGTTGTTTGCCATCTTGTTGTGAGTGATGTTACTTCTCACTAGTAGGCAAGAGTATACTGCTGTGGTAGGCGAAGGCGGCGGTAGACTCACTCAAAATTTTCTTTCGTATACATCAGTAGTTCTACACTTCTTGCAGCTTCTACGACTGCACCAACCAGCGGTATATATATTCTCCGAGTGCTTGAGCCCATACTAACCCTACAACAGTACCAGCTGGAGATACATCTTCTCGTCGTTCATGCCCTGTGGTCTCCGACGTATTCAGAGGCGACACGTACAACATGTTTGGATGCTCAACCACTCAGGGGGCTCGAGACAGCAACTAGAACAACAATGGTTGGAAAACTATAGTATCACTAATCGCCTACGAGCAGCGCGATCGCCCAGCAGCGATGGTGGGATAATGCAACGCCCGTGCCTTACGACTTCTTGCATTCAACCATCGTAACTCGGACACCAACCATTATATCACCCCCTCCAATGACGCCGCTGGCGTTGCTGAAATTGTCGCTTGTGGCGTCTCCGGTGGCTTGGTAGGTAGTCCGCGCGCCTATCAAGATCAATTTCGCGGGTTCGAGCCTGACCGAGTGCATGCACAGGGGCGCTTTCTTATATAAGAAATTCAAATAGCGGAAAGCGCGAGAGCGTGAGTTAGGTACATTCGATGAAAATCGACGAGCGGTGGGAATGCTGAACCCTGTGCGAAACGAGAAATGAAGGCACGTACAGGAGGGGAGAAGGGTAGGCACCCGTGATCACTGCTTGTCCAGCAGGTCGTCGAGGGTAAAACCTCCTACGAGCTAGGCTGGAAAGCGAAAGTGATAATAGAATAAAGAAGTCGGCAATTTTCCCCTGCCAAAGACATTAAAATGTACGTTCGGGTGCTGGGGGGTCTATTTTGTGGCAAACTCACAAATAGTACTCGTACTCGAGCTCGATTTTCACTCCAAACCTCATACGCCCTCTCTGCAAAAAAGTTTTCTTCGTGGCCCGTCCGCCGTGGGAGCGGAGGAGTCGCATTCCGGTTTGGTACTGTTTTTGAGACAACGTGGCGATATGCTTTTGCTCTCTCTTCGTTCAAGACGTCTGCCTCATGTTCGGGAGATAACTCTACCTGAAACTTTCGCACCTACAATGAACACTACTACTGCAGGACTGGCGGGAAGCCGTTGGGACCAAGAATGTGCGCGTGTGCGTGAAATATACATGGGACTGCTACTGCTGCGGTAGATGGCGGTCATTTAGCTGCCATCCGGCAATCAATGCGCCGGGTGTGCCTTAGCCGCGAAAATCATACCACACAAGAATGCAGAGAACTATTACAGCACGATGGACTGCTGCTCGACATACATCGAGGGGCAACATATCATTTCCCTAGCCCATTTAGAGCGCACATAAATACGTCTTGCGGAACATGTTGTGACCCGTGGCCACAAAAACTCGGAAGCTATCGACCAGCTCTTGCTGATCTATATACTCGCTTTATATTTATACAGCAGTGTAACACGTGTCCAAGATGAACGTCGTCCCTTCACTCCATTTGATGTGTTTCGGATGTCAAAGCTATCGTACTACAACCCAACTGTAATGACAAGCGTGTTGATCCCCTTGTGTGCGGCTCGTGAAAATTCGGGAAAACAAAATACACGTTTCGGGCGTGGTTTTTGCCCCCCGCCTTCACCACCACCGTTACTTCGTCGCTTCATCCGTATCATTGCACGCATTGTTTCATCTCCTCCGTCAATATTTTACCTCAATTGTTCTTTTCGAAAACTGCCAGACCCCTTGTCAGCTTCCGTCATGGTTGTGACTGATGCGCCAGTGCTTCCACACACGCGATCACTATGCAGCAAGCACATGGAATTGATGCGGGCGGGGGCAGAGCCTTCGACTATTATTATCCACCATTACCACCGCCGTCGCTGCCACCTTCGTTTTTCAGCCCCTCCCTCGTTCGGTATCACGAAAGTTTCTCATCGCCAATGCGTTGTCTTAATCTTACAGCCCCCTGTCTTGCCCGTTTCTGCACGTGCGCGCCTTTTCCCTCCCATGAAGCAGGCCAATTTGGTGTTGACAGCAGCAGCGACCCTGCCTCCCCACCATTTTCAATATCGATATCCAGCTCATTTTGGCTACCACGTGCATTATTTTGGACATTTCGGCGGCTTGGGCAAGTGAGGGCGCGTGCAGCAGTGACAGAGTTTGCAATGGCGGCGGCCTTATTGCGTATGGCGACATGGCCCACCACCCAATCGCTGTGGATTGGTACGTCGCGAACGAAACGATCATTATCGAGGCAGACCTGAACATGAACAGCAATGGTTCACTGGGCAACTTCCAACATGGGGGCTCCTGTGACTGCTTCTTCTGCCTCTGCGCGGCTGGGTGCAGAGAACGCAATGTGTGTCAAGTCCTCTGGGGCGCCACAAAAAGTCACTGCCACACGAGAGTCCCATCAGCTGAATTGACGTGGTGTATTCTTGGCAAATCCGAGATGGCCATATCTAAAGTAGGTTCCAAAATTGAGCCTAATGGCATGAGCTTCAATGCTCCAAACGCTGCCGGAAAGAACGCGGTGGACCTTGATGAGCGACTTGGGAAACATCTACCAGGGCTAAGTCATCGCGGCGGTGGGAAATGAGCCGGCTAATTGAAAAACAATGCCTCGAAGCTGTTAGTGCTACCGCTGAACAAACGCCAAACCCGAACCACAACTTTGTTAACCGCTGCTTTGTTACGGCAGCCGGTATGGGAAACGATTTCGCCAGGGCGGCCAATGCTGTAGTATCAATCTAAAAATACCGAGTTGACTTGATTTGCATCATCGCTTCCCCTCCCCAAGCCTGTGAATGTTATGTACGACTGGGGGCGCTCAATACATACAAATGGGGGTATGGCCGGATCTGCCATTTGGACTTTAGACACGAAGAACAGCATATGTACGTACCTCAAAGCCTGGGCGACCGTGAACGTGACGAACGATCCACTGGGTCTGAGAGAAGCTATCTTTAATACGCGAATGGTCATCCCGTCGCTTCGGACCATGCTTGCCGCCATTACTGACATCATCATGACAGACATCGACAAGATCCAGTGTCATTGCGACTGTCCCCCTGGTGGCTGCAAAAACAGTAAGGCTGCGCCTCCGGGCTTCGCTTGCGATTACTCTCACCTAGGAGGTTGGACTTATGGCGAAGATATCTCTAGGTGTAGTGACTCAGAGTCGAACCTATCTACCTGGTATGCAAGAACTCAACGGATTCGTTCGAGTCATGTTTGCTCGGAGGAGGAGACTGTGAATTATACAATCCTATCTGCGACTGCGACTACGGTGAGGGCGGCTGCAAAATCTGCAAGGCTGCACCTAAGGACACCGCATGCAACTGCAAGTACTTGAGTGGGTGGACCTGTGGTGGGGATGTGACGCAATGCCTTATTGCAAGCTCACCCAAGTGCAGATCCCCGGACAAGGATTTCGACTCGCGTCTTTTTGGTGGGGGAGATTGTGGTGCCTACGAAGATGATTACAATTTCGACTGCGACTACGGTGCAGCCGGCTGCTAAATTAACAGGGCTGCCCCCAAGCACAGCGCCTGCAAGTGCTCATCATATAAACAAGGGCGCGTGGACATGCGGCGGGAAGGTGACGCAATGCCTCATCCCAAACTCACCTAAGTGCAAAATTCCGGCCAAGGATCTCGACTCGTGTATTCTTGGTGGAGAAGACTGCGGTGCCCACAGCGCTGAACGTAGCTGCGACTGTGACTACAAGAGCGACGGATGTGTCATCAGCAAAGCTGCCCGAAACTATAGCGCGTGCAAATGCACGTACGAGGTCGCGTGAACCTGCAGTGGACGTGCATGGCGATGCAAAAGCACACCTTCAGACAAGTGCGAAACACCGTACAAGTCAAGGGCCTCGTGTAAGGCGGGCGGTGGGGACTGCGGTGGTTACTGATCCGAGTCAGGAATAAAACCGACTGCAACACTGTTAGCGATGGGTCTTGGTCCCTTCCACGTGCGGACTTTAGCGCGTGCGACGGAGCGCATCGAAATAGAGAGCCCTGATTCCGTGGACGGGACTGTGTCGCATGGTGAGCGAGAAACATACGCGAGTTTGCTGCCTTCGCACAATCGTGTCTGCAGACGTTATCCGCTAGCGATATTCATGCTGACAGGGCTCTTGCCACCCGGGCTAGAGAAAGTTTTGCCAACACGCCTTCGTGTACTGCGATAAACGTATTATGGCGGCAATCGTGGATATATCGAAGGCGCCACAGTTCGTTGCGCTCCGAGTTGCAGAGGCTGGGGTTGCAACAAAAGTCTTGGGCCCACTTGAAGCGACAGTACTGCATCGCGCTTTGATTATATGCCTTGTTTGTAGTTGAGAAAGGTTATTTTTTTTGCGTTCGAGGGCTTTTCCTCCCAAAACTACCGGTATCATAGTGCTTTCGTGTTCAGAGTGCATTTGGATGTGGCGTTCACGGCCTTATTTTATGGCATGCTTTGATTTGCCTGCTGCTTGGGCCGAGTGAAGACTGTCCCAACGGTGTTGATAGTATTTCATTGCTGATATATTACGGGGCTCGTGGATGCTTGGTATTACGGTGCGGAGCGTCTCGCAATGATTTGCAGCTTATCATTCGTACTCTAATCGTTTGAGCGCCTTAGGGAGCGCAAACAATCTGTCAGGGTGATAGGTGTTTGGCAGTATGAGGTTGGTTTATACTTACTTGCCTTTGGTTGATCGTTGGCTGCGGGAGGGTGTCTCGACAGACCTCGGTGTTTTATGCCCATTTCAAAGATATCTCATGTGAGCGGATGCGCGATCAGAGCGAGGGATTCCTCGTGAGTAGTAAGCGTTTTGCATCGCAGCCTGAATACTGGTGGGTCTGAATGAGTGGCCATGTCGTTACAACATATTTTGAAACGTACGTACGAAATCCCTGATTGATGGAAAAACACACCAGTTGAAAATTATTACGGATACATGAGGGACATATAAATACATAATAAATGAACACCGTATACATGTCGCGTTCACAAATATCATGCTTGTACGTGTGTACGTGTGTATGTACACAAACTTGCATCGTTTTCCGTGCCGAATATCTTCGAGAGTTTGTTTCCACTATGTAGCTTTGTTTTCTGTGGAGTATCCTGACGAACAACGACAGGGTTTGGACGTCCTATCGTACGCAAACGAGCACCGGTTGAGTTTTTCGCTCCGAGTCGTTTGTTGATTTGTTGGGTGCTACTGTTTTCGAATTGGGCTTTATTTCCTTCCATTTTGATGCCGGCCAGGGTTTTTTCCCATCGAATCTGGATGAGGATTGTTTTGGGCATTTACTCTGGCTTTCCTCGGGGATGAGGTGAAACGTCCGGAAAGGCGTTTCGATTCAACCGCAGTCTATACTACGGCTTGAAGTAAGAGTCCAGGTCGCTGCGGACTCACTTGATGAAGCAAACGAAGGGTCTAGTATTCGAGTAGCGCCCCGTTGAGCTTGCGTCATGCGTCTGCTCGAGTCCGAACTCCATGGCAACACGATAGTAGATGTGGAGTGTAAATCAGGAGTGGGTCGCAAGGTTAGATGTGACCAGTTCTGCGAAGATAGGCACCGCCTTGCCTCACTCGCTAATTTGGGCGAGACGCGGTTGCATGCTGGTGGTCCGTTTGGGCAGGATGATTCCGCTTGGGCCGACAACAGACAGGGTGGCATTTGCTGGGAATGACACCGCCTTATATGGATGTCTACGCTATCTTCCACAAACGCCGCTGCCGCGTTCCTCGTATTTTAGCTGGGACTTTCTTCGAATCAGATCTGTGAGGTTCCTACTCCAGCGACAAAATGCTTCGAAAGTGAACGGAAAGCATGCCAGATATGCATAGAAGTGTCTTCGCATATGCTATAAATGTACTATACCAGGCAGGATATACCCATCGACTTCAGGAATGATGGGAAAAAAATCGAGCTCTCCCCCACGATTGAGACACTTCTCTCGGGAAGAGGTGAACGATTTCGTGGGGCGAACGATTTCGTCCGCTTTTTTTACCATCATGCTCGCCTTGCTTGACTGCACCGGGCGAGGTTTCCCTGACGACTTACTCGGGGGCTCGAGCTGGCAGCGTGGGGCGGTGTATGTCGAAAAAACTGCGTATTGTGACTTTTTTTGCTGTATGTGGTCGAATGGGTTTGGCGTATCGTGCCCTTTGCGAAGGGTCGTTCCAGCGGTGTAATTATATGCAGCCTGGTAGTCCGAGTTCTGCCTCACATAGATTTTGAAACTTCCTCCGTGCCTTTGTGTAGGTCCAGCCTGAAGTCAACCGTGTTGTACGTATTCGCACAAGTAGCAAGCACGCGGTATTATTGCTGCTGTTGTTGCTGCGGCTGCTGATAAACTTTCAGCAATGCTTGTTGCTACCGCTGGTGCCACCGTACGGCATACGACAAGTAGCCTATCACCGTGCTGCCGAGCTGCTGTACCATCTAACGGGCGTGTCAACACCAGGTAATATGAAACGCCAAGCCCGCCTCGAGAAGACACGTCTGCAAATGCCATGCATTCTGCCTCCGTTGTAGAGAGTGTGGCGCACTTCTGCGTGCAACGAAACCAGGACCAACTGTAGACACCCCCCCATCCATAACCAGCCCCCCTGAAACTGACCTCCTGCCAGCGGCCTTACTCGCGGTATCTGCGCTAGCAAATACCTCCCGCTGCATGCCCAGGCCACCTTCTGTGTATCTTTGAAAGCAGTTTCTCAACCGAATTCGTACGTCTCATGTAGCCTAAAATACCAAGGGCTTCCTTTGAGTGCATACATAGACCCAGACGCAGCGCGGTACCTAGACATTATCCTTACTGTATTGCAGATGTCTGGCCGAAGCTGGACTTGTAGCCACATTGCTGAACCCACGAACTCGCGAAACTGCTAGTCTCCTGATGCTTATTTACGTCGTGTTCTGCAAGTCTTGCGGCAACCATAAACGGAACGCCTTCTTACCAAACTTGTAGCGAATGTCTGCTGGGAAACCTTCAACACCCTTCTTCTAAACCCCCCTCGTAAAACGATCTAACAGTCGTGAGCGAGTATCGATTGTCCAGCGGGTAAAATAGGCTTGGAGTCCTCTCACCCTGTGACCCTGTAAAAAACCCACTCGAGGAAACATAAACTCTTCCGCAATCTCCGTATCTGTAGAATCATTGTAGTTAAAATAACCACAGAAATCAGCCTATGGTACGAGAAACAAACCCCGACAGGCTTGATAATTCCACCTTTTCATAGTTGTAGCGACCAAGCAGCACATGCACCTCAGACTTTGAGCTCGACACGGCTGTACTTCTGCATCACTCCACTTCGCCGGTTAATTTATTGCCTGTGTCCAGTTTCGGACTTCGGCTGACAACTCTAACCAACATTAGCGATAAGTCAGGGGCAACCCGTCCAGCCCCACGCTCGCCCTCCTGAGTAGCCCTCTCCCCCCCCCCACCTCTCCGAACATCGCTGGTTTCGGTATTCTCGTTGCCCATGCTAGGCACGCGGAACGCACGCGTCGGGACGACGCTCTCACGGCCAACACTTAGTACTAGCGAGCACGTCTGAGTTGGATCGCACGTGGTAGTCGTCGCAGCTTTTTCTCTTCCACCCGGTGCAGCGGAAGATAGATTGGTGGCGACCCTGGCGTAGTTTGAGGCTTGACGCCTCACGCACCCGTACATGATAGTTTCCACCACCTCATCGTTGATCAGACTTACTTTCGACAGAATAAGCCGAACGATGAACGGATGGTATTGGTGGCAGGCCATACCGTTTAATGTAGGCTGTCTAATAGTACGCGTTGGTTGTTCTGGACGATGTATGGAAGACAACGTGCCACTACGGGTTATCTTCATTCGAAATGAAATCAACAATCTGGCTACCCTTCACTGGATGAGCTCCACGTAGAGCAGCCACTTTAGAGGAGAAGAAGCCTAATGCTGTAGCGATTGGGGTCCCTATGACATAAGCGAATCGATGAGTCATGATCCAAATTACGTGCTCAAAACCAATCCAGTAGGACGTGGGATTTTGAACCGTACACGGCAATATCTAACGTGTTTCCCATTTCCACAACAGCACGACAGAAATCACCCAAGATAACAAAATGAAAGCCATATCGAAGAGTTCTCCTCACATCGAGACCACCCCCACAGTGCACATCGCTTTGTTCCCACCGATGATGCATGCGGCTTAAAGTAAATAAGTACCTTCTTCCATTATGCCAACACTGTCTGCGATGGTGAATTTGTCAGCTGCACACAGCACATTGAATCACGTCGGTCCTCTTGAATCATCAACTGTTCCCATGCAAACACCGGTGAGGACCCCGCCAGTATAGCTCGACGAAATAGGCCCCACATTACCGAGACGAAACTCGATCAAAAGTATGGCGGTGCATCTGGCTCCTGAAAGTAGATCGTCCGGAGTGTTGCTGGGGAGGAATCACGTAGCTGCAACACACACGTCGTCATTGGGGAATCCAATCAGCGTAGTTCCCTCGTCAACCTCGCCCACGGTGCAGTCGTTGTCGTTCTGCGCGGGAACCAGTGCAAAGCGTTGTAGCGGACCGACATGTGTTGCGGACAACCCTAACGTGTTGGAGTAATTTTCAGGTCAAACCGGGTGTCGCGTTGTGGGGACACAAAGCAGGCGCACGAAACTGAACCATCTTCTGCCGGACTCGCAGGAAGCAGAATAATACTATTACTAACATGGAATAGTACTTACAATATGGCATAGTACATACACCAGGTATACATAGAGCATGCGTGGAGCATATGGCAGCCGGAGGTGACCATGAGAAGGTGCAGCCTCATACGGATGAGTATCGAGGAAGCCCGGCGGGCAACCCCATGCCTTTGCAAGTTGGTGAATAATGCGCGACATAAAACGGCCAGCAGTGCAACAGACGGGCCCATGGCTTACCTCGCGGGTGGTGTCGACGGTATTGTCCCGGAAGCGCACCGCGGAGGGCTTCTCGAAGGTAAGCGAGCCGAAGCCAGAACCGACTACCATGCCTCTGCGCAACATACGGAAAACACGAGTATGGGATTTACCACGCGTGTCACGGGAATATTTTCATCGTGGTGTATTTCCGCTGATTACGGCTTCGTAGACCATGCGCGCTGCCTTGAACTTTTTCAAGTAATTCCTGATACGATATAAGTGAAAGCTCACCGCTGGATTCTCTCTGAGAACAGGACAGCAAAGGCGCCACCAGACCCTTGGGCTGTGTTCCCGCTGAATGTCACCGACTTCCTGAATCTATCAAGACGAAGACACGACGAAAGAGCAGTCGAATAGATAGTCTCAAGTGACACTGGTGCGTTCTTGCGTATCTCGGTAAAAAAATGACGACTAAGGACAAGAGCATGTGCCCGCGTATTTTCCTCCACAACATACGTGTGGCTACGCCCCACTGTTTGCCAGACATACTCGACATTTGCGGCTGAGGATAGCTAGGAGTAGGAAGTAAAGCGCTTATATCGTATCGGACGAAGTGGTGGCAGGTGTGAGTTAGGCTTGATTCGCGGAGTTTACCCCACGGGATGTTCAACGTGCACGGCTTGGACATTCACACAACCAATTACGTCCCATACCTCACTAATGGTCAGCGGTCAACAAAACTCCCCCCCGCAATAGACGGCCCTTTACGTTTACACGCAGAATGTCGTTCGCCGCAATCAGCTCTAGTTCATAAATTGTCATCGCCTCCCCATTACATATTTCACAGTACTCACGTCACGTTTCCACCGTCAACAGCGATGCCACCACCACTGCCCTCAGACGCGTTGCTGTTAAACTGCACCGCGCGTCGGAACCTGTGACCACAAAACAACAAACGCCGCGATTCGACGAGCTACGCGCGTAAAAAAAGGGCCGATAACTTGCGAAGAATTTGAATATCAGAGCGGAGGGCACTTGACCTCAGGTTTGGATGAAATCACCACGCCAGTTTTGTGCAGCATGCGTATTTGGCTGGGACCCCCCCTCCGCGTGGTAGCCACATGGGCACCCACTGTGGTTATCTTTAGTGCCCCGTTCCGCAATGCTCTGCGTGTTGACGTCCGTGCAAGCCACCCCCAACCCATTCTCCGTTTGTGGGCGACGAGAGCACTGCGACCGGGACACAGCAGTCGAATTGCAGTGAAAAGATGGCGCGGGTAAAGCGCTCGCGCTATATTTGTCGGGTCAAACGAACACGCGAGGTTCACGCTGTGTATGTGCTCACGTCAGTGTTCCAAATTGGTTTCGAACACCGCCACCGTTGCGACCAGAAGAGTTGTCGTTGAAGCGCGCCTTCCCGTAAAATCTGTACGTTGGGAGCAGCAGGGTTACAGGGGATCAGTGTCAGGTCGTACCATAAAATAATCACATGTTTTCCCATCTGAACACGAAATGCCGTATCTTCGGAGACCAACATTTGGGACAACCGGTACAGCAGGAAGTGTACCAATAAAGCTGGGTGTAAGGTGCTTGCTGCTTGTATTATCAGAACTATAGAATACGCTCGAATTATCCATCCAGGTGAGTCATTGCCGTGAACCCACATCCCCGTACAGTGTGTCGCACCCGCCATTAAGTTAGAACAACGGCCCCTGCTCTATTACACCATTGTTGGCTGGCGTCGTCTACCGCCGAAAACACAGTGACGCCGCCCTCCCAACAGTTGACTCGTGTGGCGGTCACCGTCTATCAAGGACCGCGGCTCACGTCATCACTCCGTTGTTGTACACCGGCGGGGCTTCGGCGCTCTGGCAAGGGGTGTTGATGAAGTACGCGTCCCCTCGGAAGCTGCACACGGTATGAAAGCGCCCGACATCGTAGAGCAGGTCGCAGGGCTAGTGTCAGAGAATAAATGAGCACACGATTCCATGAGATGAGCGCACTGTCCCCGTTGGAGAACGAGTTGACGGCGAGTTTCATGTGCACATATTAATGGTATAGCCGCATATCATGATCCGTGGTGCCGCTGCTCAAACCTGTTGTTTCCATCTTTCTCCAACCGGCACACCTCTTCGCTTTCATGGGTGGCATGTAATCCAGACAGTCCTGTGCTGAATAACGTTCGCTGCACGCTAGAATGAGAAAAAAACGTTCACAGGTGCACCTTGAACACGGTAATCGAATATGGGCCCACTAATTCCGGCCAGTATCGGAGGAGGCACACCATTCACTATCTCGAACGGCGCAACAACTATGGTCGTGCGTCTCCATCAAGAATTCATAAAAAAGCCTTTGTTCAACGGCTTGCAAGCGGGCGACAAGAGGAACGGCGGTGCCGTTTTTTTTTACTATATGTATGTACACGTATGTTTATCAAGTTTTCGTACTTTTGGCAACTTTTCTCTTCGCACGAGCACTTTTTGGCAAAACACAAGTACTCGGACACGTGAAGCCCGGCCGGACACATTGACATAGGTCTCGGCGCATCCGTGCACCGCCACGCGCTCAAACGTTTTTTCGGCGGGGCGATTTCCCTGGTTTCGATACGAGAGGCCTTCTTGTGTACTTTTTGGCAAAACACCAAGTACTCGGACACATGAAGCCCGGCCGGACACATTGACATAGGTGTCAGCGCCATCCGTGCACCGCCACGCGCTCAAACGTTTTTTCGGCGGGGCGATTTCCCTGGTTTCGATACGACAGATCTTCTTTTGTACGTACGTATCGTTTTCTACTTGGCTCTCATGAGCTGTGAGCAGACAGTAGCTCATGCATATAGACCAGATACACAACAGACAGCACAGGTCCCATCATTCCAACGCTACCGCCCACACGCCGTGCGTATGCGACAGACCCGTATGCGCAGTACTGCTGTGGCTGGTTGTGGATGTCAGAGCCTGTCGTCCGTCTTCCACAGTCTGCCTTCTTACCACAGGTGCCAGGATCTTTTTTATACGTACATACCCAGGTTGGCGTATACCTATACCTCCCATCATCATCACTTCTCTCCCTCCTGCTGTTTATTCTGCGCATTGCTGTGTGTGGTTCAACTTTACCACCGCTCCAGCTGTGCTCAGTACAGTGCGCCTACAGCAGCAGCAGGCAGCGTACTTTGCGCTTGTGGCAGATCCGCGCTGTACTCTCAGTGCTCAGTAGTGTTTGTTGTTGTCATCGCGGCATTGACATATGCACGTACGTACCTGCTGCAGTGCGTGACCGGCATTTTTTGCTCCGCGCCGATCATCGCCGCATCGTACGTGCGTTGAGTCCAGAACAAGAAGTCGTTCGTACGAAGGAGCATCGTATACCGGAAACAGTACTGACTGTTGTGTGTCCTCCACTGACCGATATATCCTATAGAGCCAGCTCCAAGGGCAGCATTAGTACACCTCCTTTGTCGCAGTACGCGTATCTTCTGCTATCTATTTATTATATTATCTTTGCCATCCGACAATGTGTAGCATGAGCTTCAACGTTGATCACTCATAACATTCCCGAAAGCAGAAAA